>JASDQU010010734.1:87846-100615 GCA_032191745.1 Picea mariana
TTCCTTCTCTAATAAGATTTATCTTTCTTCTTATCCCTCAAAGACTTCTGCAAGGATTCTTTTCCATTTCCTTTCTCATAAAAGTATTTATCCTTCCTAATGGTTTATTTCAAAGTCTTAGGCTCATCATATTGAATCTTATGTTTATAAAAGGATGATAGTCCACTCAAAAACATTTGTATATTTACCTTCTCATCCTTGATAAACTCCACATACTTAAGCAATACCAAGAAATTGTTTTCATATTCTTCCATGGTCATGCTTTTCAATCTAAGTTTAGATAAATCTTGCATATTCGTGTCATAGAACTTATCTTAAAGGTAATAATTTTGAAAATATCTCTTGAACTACTTATAAGTGATCCCACTCTCATTAATTTGTTCAACTTGCTTCAAATGATCCCACCACATAGCATATTTTCCATGCAAATGGTATGTGGAAATTCTAGCTTCTAGCTTAGATGAGTAGTTGTGGACCTGAAAGTACCTCTTGATTCCAAGTAACTAGGATTCAACATCATCTTCCATTTTTATTTCACCATCAAAGGATGGTGGCTTGAGTTTCCTTAGCTCTCCTTGCATACTATCCAATTCATGTCTTCTCCTTTGGTGTCTAACACAAGACACTTATGTACTACTTATGGAGTATTTAGATGCATACAATTTCACTGTTGAGTAAGGAGGTGAGTGATGTATATGAGTTATTCTATCACTTCTTGAATGAGTATCTCTTCAGTGGTTATCTCTTTTTTCACGATATCTTCCTTCTTCCTCATGTCTTGAGTCTGATCTATTCTTTGCCTGCCTATCAACTAATTTAGGATTTGCATCACTTGAGAATTTATTTGGTTTTGTTCTCTCATAAAAATTTCATTGTCTTATTTGTAAATTTTCACTTCTATTCTCAAGATTCTCATAGTCTCTATTAATGTTTCTTATTTCCCTCTGCTCATGTGCCCATTTGATTCTGTCTCTGCATTACCAACACAAATATTTTGGCATTTGGCTTATTTATCAGGGATGAAGGATCCCTCTCTTTAATCCATGTCCCAAATATGAATTCTTATATTGAAATTATATCTTTATATCCCCTAATTCTAAAAAATGTGCAAGCAACCATTTTTGTTAGAATTATGCATATCATAAAAATTTGTCAATTACTGCTACATGTCCTTTTTTCTGCTCAACTCATGAAGCTTTATATCACAATTCTCCAAATTATAATAATTACAGGTTATTCTCCTTTGAATCAGTTTTCCAATGACTACTCATGCTCCAATCCGATCTCTAAATTGAAAGTTATGGCTTCCTGGAAAAACCACTTTCGCCCCATTTGTGCATTTTCTCCACTAGTGTAATTTTATTGAAATGTCAACTTTGGTCAACTGCAGAAGAAAATATGTCAAGAAATAGAGAAAATTTTGTATGAGACAGATAAAAATAATTACAAATAATTCATAAAAACTCTGATATGTTAAATACAATTCTATAGTAAAACACTACAACAATCTGGAAATGACAACTTTGTCCTTTTCACCGCTTTTTCGAGACTATCTATTTTTAGCAAAACTAGTTATCTCTCAATATGTGCAGTTCTGAAAAAATTTCAGCCACCAAATTTGTTTGTATTGAATATTATATAAAATGTCGAGTACATAAAATTTTCCAATTTTGTGATCTAGGGTCACTTTTCCTTTGAAAAACTCAAAAATCTCCAAAAAGTGGCTCGAAATAGTGGATTTTGGCCTATTTTAGCATCCCCAATCCAAATCTCTTAGAATTTATTCATTTCCTTCACGATTTGTTTCCATGTATTCTTTCTAGACTCTCCCCAAGAGTTTATGCTTAATTTGGACCTATGCCAATGATCGAGACCCAGATCTTCAAAAATCAATATTTTGCAATTTCTGACACATCTATATATATATATATATATATATATATATATATATATATATATATCTTTGGAAAAAACCCATAAGTAGTATCTCAATCCGACTTAATCTGCTCCATTTGTGGCCAAAATAAGAAAATGGCTCGAGAATTGGTTTTTTTGTTTTGTTTTGGAATCCGATGGAATAATTTTTTGTAAGTGAAATATGCACCATTGATTTCAACTCAGAAGAGATATAAACCATTGATCACTCTAATTTCCTCAGCTATCAACCTGACTGTCGGTCGTCGACCTCCTTTCCCCATAAATCGATTTCGATACATCTTTGAACTAGTCAACCCCATTGTTGGTCATCAACCATCGATGATTTCCAATGGAGGATGAAACACTCTCTCAATTCATAAGACCCAACCATTGGACATTCCTATTAACTGATGAAAAACGCTTCTCCAATTTGGCCGACCTGACCATCGTTCGTCAACCATTTCCTTTCTAACATGGCAACTACTAATGTGGAATGACATGTGGATGTTGATCTGGCATGACAGATGGATGTTGGCACAAAATGACACATGGATGTTGATGTGGCATGACATGCCATTACCCTCTTTCCTTCATCAACCATCGATCATTTCTCTTCGATGATTTGAAACTTTTCCAACCTGCCTAACAGTCGACCATCGGCCCATCAACCATCAACACTTTCTCTCACTTGATTAGAACACTTTTCTAAATCGATCGACCCGAATGTCGACCCATCATCTCATTGGCCATTTCTCTTAGATGACTAAAATATACTTCGTCGAATTTGGATGAACCGATCATCGACCCATAGGTGCATTGGCCAATTCCCCTGGAAGACTAAAAATAATTCACCAATCCAACCTACTTGACCATAGAACCATTGTCCCATCATCCAATTCCCTTGGATGACTAAAAATACTTCATCAATCTAGTCGACTCGACCATCAACTAGTCAACCATTTCCCTTCACCAACTCCAATACTTAGAAAAATTTTCGACCAATTCCCGAAAAGTATGGACCATCAATCTAACATTCAATCTGATCTTGGTTGTCAATCTGTTCCCAACTCTTGTCGATTGAAAATGAATCCAAACCATCGATCAGACTCGTTTTTCCAACTGTCAAAAATGAATCTCAAGTGTCAATCTTGTAAAATTTCCAATCTTAGAAAGCATAAAAAAATTTCAAAATTTTCAAGGATGAATATCAGTTGATCTTGAGATCAAATATAATCTCGGTCATCGATTCATCAAACTCTAGCGAGTGCTACAACAACCATTAAAACTTGAATTTTCAACCTTGGAGGTGAAATCTAAGTTTGCAACTCTACAGATCGAATCTATTAAGCTTATTAGACGATCTTTAATAAATTTAACTCATATCTCTTCATGAATTTGCGGATTTTCTCTCTAATTTTTCCATCGTTTCCCCCCAAATTCACTCAAACATCCAACAAAAAATTTACCTAATTCAGCCTCGTTTCACCCCATACCAGTCCGGTGTTTGAATGTTGCTCTAATACCAATATTCAACATACCCAACCACCAAGTCTGGGACACACCTGGATTAATGATTGATATCCTTGTAACTCTCTAGGGCCCTAGGGTTTCTTGCAACTATCATCTCCAACACCTCTATAGGGACTCCTTTGGATATCTTGGTTTGACCTCTTTCACCCTACTATAAGTTTATATGTGTTTGTTTCTTTTCCATCCCTACCTTCACACTACAAGTGGTAGAACAAATATTTTTATTCGCTACAATCCCCACCAACTTAATCAATAGAGTCCCTCATTTCTATTACTAGAGATATTTTCATAACAAGATTTTATTCTTATACGGGGGGAAATATTGTTCTTTCACGTGTTATAAATAAAATGGTTAAAAATCATGGTGTTTTGGGAACATTCTTCAAAGAAAATTATTATAGGGATCACCTACAACACACATGTAATTTTGATGCATTGGACTACTTTGTATGGATTCCTAATATTTTGTTTCTCTAATAAAATAAGATTGAATTTTCAATGACAGTGTTTGGTCACCATCATGTATGCTAAATATATATATACATGGGAATATTGCATAATATATCATTGGTATTGAATTGAATTATGTATCCTTGGACCGAAATAACTCTATTGCTATGTTTTAGGAGTGGGTGACCTAACATAATCATTGAATTCCCTTAGTGAAGAATATTTCAATAAAAAAATATCATCTTTTTCAAACCCTATTGGATTCTTGTCCATTTATGAAGTCCTCAAAAATGTGATTTTTAGGTAGGTGTTTTCTCTCAAATTCACATCCATGGAGTTACATGACTTGGTCATAGAATTCCTCACAAAATCAGATGTAGTAGGTTAAAGTGATCCTTTGATATTCCTATATTTGAAGGTCAGATAGACAAAGATGTTGTAGACAAATGGTTAAATATACTAGAGGGGTATTTTTCTATCCATAACTTTTCCAATAGAGAAAATATTACATTTTTTCTCCTCAAAGTTCCCCATGTCAAATATTGGTGGGAGACTTTTTGTGAGCAAAAGGAAATAGAGGAACCCTCATTATTTATAGTCTCACTCACCTAGGAGTCCTTCAGGGATAATATTAAGGAACAATAGTACCATGTTGGAAGTTATGATGACCTGTATACAAGATGGACCACATTGTGGCAAGAAAGGGACCAAATAGCACCAGAGTTCACAAATATATTCCATACCTTATGCAACAAGTTGGGTATCAAATATTCTAAGCGACATCTAGGTCTCAAGTACCGCGACAATATCAATATATAAATCTATACAAAAATGGAGTTTCTAGACATCTCGTCCTTGGGAGAAGCCTATCGATATGCTGTCAAAATCAAGCAAAAGCTTAAACAAAATATGCAACAGTTTGGGTCTGGGAACCCCTCACAGCAGAATCAAGGCAAGAGAAGCCCCAACCCACATAACAAAGGGAAGAGAAAGGATGGAAAGCCTCATGACAACCATTCTAAGACGCAAATAAAGAAGGACAATGGAAATATGAAAAAATTCATCGGGAAGTCGTGCGACTTCCATAAGAGCCCTTGGCATAACACTGAAGATTGTCTCTCAAAGTAGTCATTGGTGGCAGAAGTGAAATCATATTAATCAGATGTGGGTTCCGACTTAGATTCATAACCAGAAAAGGGGAGACATATTATTGACGTGGAACCGAGTTCCACCGTTTCTACCACCAAGATGCATCCCGCTGAACCTGATGAGCCAGAGGAAGGAGAGCGCCTCTTTCATTCAAAGATGTGGGTGAAGGGTACTCCACTGCACTTCATCGTTGATAGAGGTATCTAGAAGAACTTCATCTCAGTGGAGGTCATCAAGCGAATATCCTTGCCAACAATGTCGCACCCACAACCATACACCATCGGATGGTTCCGCCAAGGAAGCAATCTTCGCATCAACCAACAGTTTCGCCAGTCCTATGACATCAATTCCTTGAAAGATGAGGTATTTTTTGATTTCTCTCCCCTTGAAGTTTGTGATGTTCTTTTGGGTCAACCTTATTTATGGAAACATCATGCTGTATATGAGTCTAGTCCTCGCAGTGTGATTATTACTTTGGATAGGAAATTGTACAGGAAACCCAAGGTAGTCCCACCTACTTCAATTTCCTTGATCTCTACCAAGCAATGCAGGAAGTTCATCTCTCAGACTAGGAAGTTTGTATTCTTTGTGATTCTCCCTCAAAGTGAGCGGAAGTTTGCAACCACATCAATGGCCTTCGCTATTGATCTCTCCACGCAGGAGAAGCAAGTGGATAACATCACGGAAGAATACAAAGACATCTTATCCTCACCCATTGGGGTATCTCTACACTGTCAAGTCAAGCATTTAATCAATCTAACCTCCAATACACCATTACCCAATGTGCGAGTCTATCACTGCTCTCTATTATAAAATGAGGAGATCAAGCATCAGATCCAAGAACTTCTCTAAAAGGGGCACATCCGATCCAACTCATCACCATGTGGAAGCCCAATCCTGCTTGTGCAGAAGAAAGACGGGACCTTATGACTCTGCATCGATTACTGGTCCCTAAATAAAATCACAGTCAGGAAACAGTAACTAATTCCATGAATCAACGATCTCCTTAAACAACTCAAGGGGTCCAAATACTTCATTAAGATTGATCTGAAGTCTGGCTACCATCAAGTTTCAATAGAGCAGAGAGATGTATGGAAAACTGCCTTCAAGTCCAAAGAAGATCTTTTGTAATGGTTAGTCATGCCCTTTGGTTTGACGAATGCCCAAAAAAATTTCATGAGAATGATGGATGATATCTTGTGGCCTTTCACCAATTATTTTGTGGTGGTGTATCTATATGACATCCTCATCTACAAAAAGATTTGGGCAGAACACTTGCAACATATTCAGCAGGTTCCGCACACTCAGTGACAACACAAGCTATATGCAAATTTGGAAAAATTATCCTTCAGCGTGGACAAGGTCCAGTACCTAGGCTGCAATTTTTATGAGCATGGAGTGCATGTGCATCCAACAAAGATCCAAGTCATTCGTGACTAGCGAGCCTCAACCACTCATTGAGCTTCAGACCTTTTTAGGCCTTGCCAATTTCTAGCACAGATTTGTGTTGGGATTCTCCCATATTGCATGGACCCTCATCCAAGTAACCATGGTTAGTGGTAAGGAAAATTTCATGTGGGTCCTGTCACAACAAAAAGCGTTCGATGATTTGAAGTAGTGCTTGTGCTCAACCCCAGTGCTTTAATTAACCAACCTGCAACAACCCTTTGAGATTGAGACAGATGCTTCAGACTATGTTGTGGGTGTAGTTCTCACTCAGCATGGACACCCCATGGCCTATCATAGTGAGACACTATCGGATGTCATCTGTAAGTACCTTACTTATGAAAAATAAATGTACTCTATTGTACAAGCCTGTCGCCAGTGGAGGCATTGCATTCTCGAGAAGGAGACAATCATCTATGCCGATCATAATTCATTGCAGTTCATGCATAAACATGGTAAATTGCAGAATGACCACCATAGGAAGTGGTCCACATACTTGCAGTAGTTCCATATCAACATCAAGTATAAGGCAGGAAACACCAACTGCATCATTGATTTCCTCAGCCACCCTCCAGTTGCATCACTCACGAATGTGCTAAAATTCTGCGGCCATGAGACCTCCGGATGACCCCAACTCTATGAGAGAGATCCTAACTTCACTTCCATCTACCAAATGTTGGGTGCAAACACAACTGTCACTGATTTCCATATTCATGACGGGATTATATGCCATATGGACCATCATTGTGTTCCATCAAGCGAGCAGGCGAAGTGCATTTGGTAATCCCACTACAGTCGGGTGGTAAGACACTTTGATGTAGAAAAGACAGTGGCAGTGCTGCAACAACATTTCTATTGGTCGAAACTTCGACATGATTTCAACAAGTATATCAGGTCCTGCACTTCCTATGTCATTTCCAAACTGGCCATTAAGAAACAAGGAATGTACACCCCTCTTCCTTCTCCTGAAAGACCCTGGGAATCCATCTCGATGCACTACATGTCGGGCCTTCCGCAACCAAGTGGGGAAATGACTATGCTTTTGTGGTGGCTGATCATTTTTCTAAAATGGTGATTCTAGTCACCTGCAAGAAGAGCATTACCGCAGAGGCCATTGGCAATTTATTCTTCAAATGAGTTTGGGTACATTTTGGGATACCACAAACCATCATCTCATATCAAGACAACCAATTCCTCAACACATTCGGGTCGGGCCTCTGGTCACTACTAGACACCAAGCTCACGAAAGCCACTACCTTCCACCCCCAAACGAATGGCCAAACTGAGGTCATCAACCATATTATCATTCATATCATGCACATGTACAATTCCAAGCATCCCTGCACATGGGATGAGAGTCTTCCCTATGTTCACCACAACTACAAGTTTGAGGTGAGAGATAAAGTTTGGTTTCATTTGTAGAAATAATGCTTTACAGGACCCCATCTAAAGCTTCATCCATTCTTCTATGGACCTTATACCATCACCAAGTTTTTGGGTGACAATGCTTTTGAGCTCAACATTCCCACATTCCTTGGATTGCACCCAATGTTTAATGTGGACTTGCTTCGTCCATACTTTCCACCTTTATTGGACACCTCAGAGGTATTAGAACTATTGACTCTAACAGATATCAAACCTGACTGCATGGAACATACATCCACTTATCATATCGTGGACACGCCGGTCAAGGGCACTCACCAAAATAAGTTTTATCTTTATCATGTTGCCAAAGCAGGGAAACTCATGCACCAAGGAAAGTCGCTCACCCGAGGCCAAATTCAACATAAATTTCCTCATCTGATGGGGGAACTCAACACAATGGATAACATTTCTTCCTAAGGGTGGAATATTTATCTAGGTGGGTATCAGTGGCCACCCACCTACTCCAACTAGCTCACATACATATTTCATATTTCCAGTTTCAATCTTCATCTCGACATTCTTTTTCTAGTTTTTCGGGTCCAAAACTTATGGGGCCATTTTGAGGCCCTAAACAACGTTTTTAGGGCCCACTACAATCACACTGTACATCGAGTCAGAGTGTGACAACATAATTTGTATTCCTCCAATATAGCTTTCCAACGAGATATCGTGCACGTAAAACAAAGATTATATGCAAAAGTTACGACCCCGGGAAGTTGATGTACCAACTTACCCCAATAGGGCCCACATGACTTTTGGCGCTTCATCTCCTAGGGTTAGGTTTTTGGATGTCTATGATTTTGGAATTCATGTTTAATGTAAAAAGGCCTTTGGAGCCTCATTGTGCTCATCCTCTTATCAATGAGCACAACCCTTACATATCTTCTTAGAGATAAGCCAACACCATTCTAGCAAGCTTGTTTCAGTGTGCATTTTACACTTTCAATATATTTATTTATTGAATAGAAGCCAAGTTTTATTGTATCTATGTTATTTTTCATTGTATCTATGTGTTAATAATATAGATCTGTGTTCATTTCATATGTCTCATAAAATCCGGATCATTATGAAAAAACAAAATAAATATAAAAAATATTTAGAAGTAAAGGAACAATTCAACCACATGAGAAAACTAATTCCACCAAGTGTTGAGCCTATTTAAAAATAACTTAAAATACCTCAACTTCCAGTAACTAATGTAGATCCATATTAACTCCAGCTCCATCATGCATTGAGAGAGATTAAATCCCTCAAGCTGGAAACCTTTTTTAGAGCACAAAAATTGCGCAAATGTTTACAACTCAGAGGATTTGATCCCTTTTAGTGCATGATAGATCCACAATTTAGATGGTTCTAAACTGGGTACACTCACGGGCGACACGGTCAAAACTTTATATCATCATCAATATATATGTATGTATGTACATATGTATGTATGTATATGTTTTATATGAATTTGATCCTTTCAAATTTACTAAGTATCATTTTTAATATAAGAGTACAGTCAAGAAGGACACTTCAAAAGTACCAATGTTCAATGACAAAGAATGTGAATAGAAAAAAAACTAATAGTATCCTTAGAGTAAATAATAGATACGTTAAGTAACATCCAATATCAATATAATATTTCAGTGAAAGCCATACTCTATTTCTCTTGGTTTCTAATATTAGTAGCTTCTTTTTCCAACCTTATACGTTTCTCATAATTCTATTTATATTCTATTGCATGATTTTGATTTTAGTTCATTGTATATATCATTGCACTAATATATCTTAATAATCTATATATATTAATATTATAATGGCTATAATATGCAAATACTAATAGATGAATCACACCCAAGCAAAAAAAATATAGGACTTCAACTTATAATTTGTATTTTGAAATTGGTTTGTACTATGTTATTGTTAAAGTCACTTCACATGATAATTTGCAGTATCTCGATGTTGAAATCAATGTCATTGGCATCATTTCATTTTCACTATTTCATTTTCACTATATTATTACTAAAACCAATGCACCTTATTGCTTTGTGTTATATTGTTGTTAAAATCAATACAACTACTTGATTATGTTAAATCATTTTTCATTGTATTCTCGCTAAAATCAATGCATCTTATTATTTTGCATCATGTCCTTATTGAAATCAATGCAACTTATTTCTCTAAACAATTTTTCATTATGTCATCTCTGAAATAAATGTGCCCTATTGTTTTGTGTTATGTTATTGCTGAAATCATTGCAACTCCATGATCAATATACCATATTGTTTCATGTTACATCATTGCTAAAATCAATGTAGGAACTTAATGATTGACATTTGATTCTTTCTTCATTTCCATGGCTAGAACATATAAATAGTATAAATCACTACAATTTAATAACCTATTAAAGGATAATTATATATCTTAAGAGACCTTGTAATATACCAGATATAAAATGTATGCAGAACAGAAATAAAATGCTAGTAATGGCAGAATAACAACAATATAACCAGATCATTCACCACAATAAAACTGAAATGATATAAGAATAACAACATAAATAGAACTTTGAATCTAAAAGCAATGTTCACAGGCCTCTTCGAGGGGGAAACCTCCAGTTGAGCAGAGCTCTATTACAATAATATCCAAGCTAGGGTTCTCATACCCTCGACTCCTATTTATACTAAAAAGAAGCATCTAGAGGAAGATCTTTCTAGAAGCGGAAGCTTCTATTAGGTCTTCTTACATCCGCCTTATTTTATTTTATTGAAAGGCCTTATTAATATTGACCTTTATTACATCCGAATACATTTTTCTACCTATGTGCGGATTAGGACCCTAACATGTCCGCCCCCTTAAAAACAATCTTGTCCTCAAGGCTTGAGATGAGGAAATCGCTGCAGAATGGTAGTTGGTTCCCAAGTGGCGTCTCCTGGAGTTGTATCTTTCCACTGGACTAGCACTTCCTTGATGGTTCTCTAACATAGGTGACGCTCACGCTGGTCCAAAATTGCTTCTGTTTGTAGCCAAATGGATCCTTCTTCAACTAACTCTGGAAGGCTGGCTTGAATTTGGCACTTAGCTCCAATCACCTTCTTTAAGCATGAAACATGAAAAACAGGATGTAGCTTCGAATGGTTGGGCAAAGCTAACTGATAGGCGACTTGTCCCACATGCTTGAGCATGGTATAAGGACCATAAAATTTGGGCGCTAGCTTCTGACAATGCTCGGCCTTGAGGGAAGTTTGCTTGTAAGGTTGCAGTCAAAGAAACACCTGATCCCCTTCTGCAAATTGACGTTCAGAGTGACCTTGATCTACTTTTTGCTTCATGCAATTCTGTGCCATGACCAAATTCTCTTTGAGGGTACGGAGAATGGCCTCTCAAGCTGTAAGTGTTAGGTCAACCGCCTGGACCTTCGAGGCACCCGGTAAGTATGAGAGAACTGAAGGTGGCTTCTGTCCATATACCACTTCAAAAGGAGTCATGCGTGTAGCTGTATGGTATGAAGTGTTGTACCACCATTCAGCTAGGGGTAACCATTGAGCCCACTAATTTTTCTTTTCCGAGGCAAAACACCTCAAATATGTTTCCAAACACTTGTTGACAACTTCCGTTTGGCCATCAGTCTGGGGATGATAAGTTGTGATGAGATGCAATTCTATGCCTTGTATCTTGAACAGTTCTTGCCAAAAATTGCTTGTGAAAGTTGGGTCGTGATCAGAAACAATAGAGTGCAGCATGCCATGAAGCTTGAAGACCTGATCCATGAATATTTGAGCCACCGTGGATGCCGTAAACAGGTGCTGAAGGGCACAGAAATGAGCGTACTTGGAAATGCGATCAACAACCACCATGATGACGGATTTATTTCCTGATTTGGGTAAGCCAGTAATAAAACCCATAGAGATATCCTTCCAAATAGCAGGTGGAATTGATAGCGGTTGTAGTGTGCCCGGCGATTTGACTATTTCTCCCTTGTTGCGTTGACACACGTCACATTCAGCTACAAAATTATGAATGTCCTATTTCATACCATCCAGAAAAAGGAACGTTTGACCCTGTCCTAGGTTTTGGTGAACGTAGAGTGCCCTGTTGTGGGTGTAACATGAAGCTCAGAACGTACCGTGGATTTAAGCTTTGATTGTTTACTTAAATACAAATAGCCTTTGTATCGAAGTTCCTCATGGAGCCAAGAGTACCCTAGGGAAGCTGGAGCATTGGACTGCAATTGTTGGATCAACTGCGAACTTTTGGGGTCTTGTAGCCATTCCTGGCGAACGGCTTGGAGCCAATCTAGTACAATGAATGAAAGAGAAAAAAGGGATCCTTCATCTTCATATTTTCAGGAAAGTGCATCCGCAACCAAATTGTCTTTTCCTTTCTTATAAATGATCTCATAATCATATCCAAAGAGTTTAGTCACCCATTTTTGTTGTTCTGGGGAGGAAATGTGTTGTTCCATAAAATACTTGAGGCTTTGATGGTCTGTCTTAATTTGGAACCGTTGTCCCAATAGATAAGTATGCCATAGATCCACAACATGCAGAATAGCCAACATTTCCTTTTCATATATGGATTTTCCCAGATTTCTTTCAGATAGTTGCTTGCTGGTAAAGGCCAAAGGTCAACCCTCTTGCATAAGGACAACACCGATTCCTTTCCCTGAGGCATCACATTCCAACACAAAGGTATTTGTGAAATCGGGAAGGGCGAGGACTGGAGTGTTGCACATGGCCATATTCAAGGTTTGAAAAGCTTGAGCAGTGGTTGGAGTCCAAGTGAAAGAGTTATTTTTGAGGAGAGCAGTGAGAGGTGCTGCAATCTTTCCATAATTCTTAACAAACTTGCGATAATACCCTGTTAA
>JASDQU010010734.1:100715-112739 GCA_032191745.1 Picea mariana
ATAATGTTACTCAATGTATTCTCTGAAACTCCTCTAATTTTCACTCCTTGAATCCTCCCCAAAAAGAGGTTATAGAAAGAATGGTAGACTTTATTCAATTCTGGTCTGTTCAGAAGACCCAACTTGTACAGCATGCCCCACGCTCAATATTTAACATCTGATTCTGAAACTCGTACACAAGAAACTACAGTCTGTACTCTTTCCAATGGAAGTGGTCCCACTGCATTTGAAGTCTGTATGAAACAGTTATGACTGTTTTACCCAGAACACTTGTTTATTGAGTAGTTTCAGGACTGGTCACAAACCCTATATTCCACGAGTGTATCTCCATAATTATAGCGAATCAAGAGATAAAATTTTTACCAGAGGTACCTTGATATGTATTCTCAATACCATAGCGATTTCACCATCTGAATCATTCTAGAAGAAAAGTTATAGAAAAAATGGTAAGATGACCTGAAAATAACATACCTTAGAACACATCACTAAAAGACTTCATCCTCCCTTGAAATCCAGCCTTCTTTTATTTCTTCTTTCCTCTGAAATTCGACTTCTATCGAATGAATGTATAATGATATTTATTTATACCATTTATGTCACTTCCTTTTAACATTAGGGCCGACCTGACACTTTCTTATTTTGTAATTATTTTCTTTAATTATTTTCAGGGCCTACNACTTCCTTTTTCAATTCACTTTGTCATCTTCAAAAATTCATTTCTCCTCAACCATGAGGATCCATGTGACGTGCCACATACCACCGGAAACAACATGATGTATACTATCCATTCATGGGTGTTGTATATGCATGTGCATTTTCTTTCATGTCCAAATACCTTTATCAATCTTGCGGTCCAAAACCCATGACTAGGGTTGACATCAATGACAACAATCAATCTTCCAACAATTTTCACAAAATCACTAAAATATATTGGGACATAACAGAACTTCACCCATTTGTCCTGAAAAAATTAAAAGCAACTTTGAAAAGGTTTTGTAAACAATTAAACAAGTATAGCATGCATGATCAAAAATTCTTATAAGTAGGGCTTCTTAAACCTTTCTCCATAAAATATCTGGACATTAATCTCATAAGATTTTCAAGATCTGGATGAAAATAAATGCTTACCATTCAGACTGTATACATATTTATAAAATATCTGGACATTAATCTCATAAGACTTTCAAGAATTGGATGGAAAAATCCCCACAGATGCTTACCATTCAGATTGCATACACATTGATCAACAATATGATTTAAAATAATAATGTACTTTTAAAATGATGATTCATGACTGCATACATTTTCAATAGCATCAGGGATTCAATAAGTTCAAAATTTCCCTATTCTGCAAGTGAAAGAAAAACATAAATTGTTCACTTAAAACCGCAGCTAAACAAAGATTTTTGTTCCTACCACAGCTTGTAATGGGTCATCTAAATCCATTCTGTACTTTTAAAATGATGATTCCTGACTGCATACCTTTTCAATAACACCAAGTATTCAATAAATTCAAAGTTTTCATACTATGTAAGTGAAAGCAAAACATAAATTGTTCACTTAAAAATGCACCTAAACAAAGCTTTTTGTTCCGACCACAACTTGTAATGGGTCATCTAAATCCATCCTGAGCTCAAACAGGAAAATTCTAAGGAGATTTCTTCGGAATGCTGTGGTCTGCAAGGGTACGCCCATCAACTATCTTCTTTCTAGCAGATATCAATTTATGTAAATACCTGTTAATGCATTGGCAAAGATGCACATTCCACCCGGTAGACCTGCAACCATGAAAATGGTAGAGTCCTTCTGGATGTTATAATCAGCCAAGGTACGGGCCTTCTCCAATTGCTTTCCCGCAAAGATCAATCTTTGATGGTCACGAGGGATTTCCTCCTTGTCTCGAATCTTAGCTTTGAGATTATCAACGGTGTCCGAGCTGCCAACCTCAATAGTGATGGTTTTGCCTGTCAATGTTTTGACAAATATTTGCATTCCAAAACTTGGATGCAAAACCAAGGGAAGGGAAGATGCCTTCTGGATGTTAGAATCCGCCAAGTTATAGCCATTGTCCGATTTCTTTCCAGCAAAGGTCAGTGGTGGCTGGTCAACCGGGGGTTCCTCCTTGTCTTGAATTCTTATTTTCATATTGTCAGTAGTATTGACAGTCGAAGTCTTCCTCAATGTCGGCATCTTAGTGAATAATGCTATAAAGAATGCTAACCTGTGGAACCAAAGTATCGAAGAAACAGATCAACTGAAGGTACCGGTCAAAGAAATATCCCAATTCCATTATAAAAATAGCAAATTTTCGCAGGTATGCTACCCCAAAAAAACTAAAAGATCTTGCAATACTTCAGCTTTCAGGTAAATCTAGTGAAAATTTTAACGCGAGAAAATAAAAAGTTTACAAAGACAAATCCTCCTATTCAGGTTAGGGTGTAGAGTAAGACAAATCCTCATGTTTGGCTTAGGGTTTAAAGACAAATAGTTTTGTTCAGCTTAGGGTTCAGCGTTTAAAGGAAAACAAATCCTCTTGTTCAGGACTTAGGGTTTAAGGAACAGGGTTTAAAGACAAATCGTTTTGTTGAACTTAGGGTTCAGGCTTTAAAGTAAGACAAATCCTCCAGGATTTAGGGTTCAGGGTTTAAAGACTTAGGGTTTAGGGAGCACGCAATAAAACAAATATATGCTAGTACCATTTAGAAATATTATAAATAACTCCAAACTCTTCAACTCTCAGATAACATAAATAAAACCACAGCAAAATTTTAAACAACTAAAGTTTCGCTCGTATAAGAAAACAAATTCTGAGCCAACGACGTACTTCCAATAGTTTATGGAGGTGGCTGGATACAGGCTGACTAAAATTTTTAACTACTAAGTCAAAAACGTTAGAGCCAACCCATCATCTTGGTTACTCTTAACTTTAAATATTAAGTCAAAATCTTTAAAGGTAACCCATAATCTTGAATTTAACCAGAGAAATTCACTGGGTAAACCCTATAACAATCTGAAAAGTTCGGTCATGAATTCAACTAAACGCTGCATGTTTTTTTAATTTTTTTTTTTGGCTACAAGAAACTCCATATTAATGTCAGGTTTACCGAGTCTTAAATGTAAACAAACACCAAAATTTTGGAATCTAACTGTAGAGCGTTTCTGGTAAACCCTTTGCTCAGACATTTTTCCAATTAAAATTGAAGAACACGAATTATTATATCATTTAAACGCGTTAGGAATATTTTGACATTGATATTACAATGAAAAAAATGTATCAACTTCAATAAGAAAACCTCCAAACTTCTATTAAAAACCTTCCTTCAACATGGTATATTATAATTTACTATATAGATCTGACAACTTATTAAAACATTTTCCAATAAAGTTATGTTTCTATTAAGATGGAGCAACTAGCTTATTAGTTCTATCAGTTTAGCAAGGAATTGCATGTAAACCCAAGAGCATAAGAAGGCAGGGAAAATATGTCTATGTGAACATTTTAATTTTGGTTGACAAAAAACATCTCATTTTACCAACCAATAAACCCCATTGATGCTAATTGGACAGATTTGAAATAAAACTTCTAAATATTCAAAAACCTTACCATTTTAGCAGCACAACCTTACCATTTAAGCAGCACAGATTTGAAATAAAACTTCTAAATATTCAAAAACCTTACCATTTCAGCAGCAACAGGGAAAGGCAGAGCACTGGAGAAATGGGGAATTGAAAAGAAGAAGAGACATGAGAGTTGCTCACGTAAAGGAAATAACGATGCATGTAGAAAACGAGCAACCTCAACGAAGAAACTCCAGGATAAACCTTCGACCTCAAGGACTCATGCCACGAAAAGTCAGAGGATCACACGGGTATTAGTATTTAAAGGCATCGACCCCTGAATTGTATTGGTATTTAAAGGCATCGACCCCTGAATTGTAGATTTAATGGTTAAGAAAACGTGTCATAAGTTCAAATCTAGATTGGGTATACTTATGGGGTTTATCTATGGGGTTATTTGTCCCATAAATAAGGGTTTCTCATACATCAATTTGGTGTTTAGTGATGTAAGAGCATCGTAAGCAGCCAACCAGGCAACCATAAAAGGCGGAAGACAGCTGGAAAAGCGCAACACACATTTTGCACATGTTGAAATGTTTTGAAGAAATTAATGAGCGGATATTAATGTAGTAGTTAAAGGAAGCGTACTTACATGTTGTAAACAGATCTTGAGTGATTTGCTCTCATCTGTCGGATGTAGTAGACATTAATTCTGATAAATGAAATTAGGTAGCTTTGAATTAATAGATTAGACAGTTTTAGGAGTGTAGGAGGGAAAACGGATGTAGACACCCTTGCCTTTGTATTGTTGTATGATTAGATCATTAGCGCAGAGTAGAAGAAGAGAGTTGTAGAGAAGAACCCATGTACAAGAGCTTGAATTAATATATGAAGCTTTGACTCAAATTTCATGGTGTTATGATGCTTACTGTTTACATATGTTGAATGGTATGCTTACAGTTGTTTTATTCTCTCTGTTATGTATTTGTTATAATGCTATGTTGTGTTGAATGTATGATTTCATGTTGAATGTATGAAGTCTGAGAGAGAAAGAGAATGATTTTCATTTGTTTATCTTCTTGAGAGAAGTTCCTGCAAGGAGTGCAGTGAAACGTTCGCAAGGTGTGCATTGACAAGGGTTCTGAGTCTATCTTAGAAATCTTAGGAGGGATACAATTGTTCTCATTCCAATAGAAGTGCAGGTGAAGCACATAAGTCGTGCAAGGTGTGTGCAGGTTAGTTGAAGCCTTAGAATTTATCAAATAAGGTTGAAGAGTGAAAGACTACTGTTGCCGAGAGTGCACAGAGTTGAAGAATCAAATACATAGAATTATTTGAAAGATTGCCGCAAAAAGTGCGTGCAGGAGTCCTTTCAAGACTTGAGGTTGTAATAGGAAGCTCAAGAGGGTCAGCGCCTTTGAAGTATTCAAAGGAAGACAGGGAGTTGAATCATCACGCAGAAGTTAAGTCCCAGAGAAAGAAGTTCGAGTCAATTTGGGCCAGAGATTTAGAGGAAGGAATCGAACGGTCAGAATTCTCAGTGGAGAATTCGCGAAGTTGCGGGGACCGTAGGATCTAGTAAAGTTGCAAGGTGGTTAGTAGTTGGACAAACCCACCACTCTAGTGTCAAGAATCAACGAAGACTGTCGATCGTGGTCAATTCAGGCCATTGGATCATTCTTTCGAACTCAGGGTTCGTGAGTTCGAAGGGCAGACCAAATCCTTTGATTGCGTGAACTCTCAAGTAGCGAGAAGTAGGAATAACTATTGGATCGAAACCTCTTCGCTATATCGCGTATCGGTGTTTCGGAGGTTGGCAGGAATCAGTTTCGACTGCAGAAGTCGCGAAGGGCGAGGGTCGAGGTCTCAGGTGAACACTCGTGGTTGACAGGTGGACACTCGTCGCCTGGGAGGGGGTCAACACCCTGTTGACTTCTCATGCTTCAGGTTCTCGTAAGAAAAGAGCACAAAGGCTCAACAAACCAACTTGTGAAGTTGTGAGCCGCGAGAAGTACTGAAGGAGTCAAATATTCTCTGACTTTCGCGTCTGGGAGTCTCGTAAAAGAAGGGCCTGGAGGTTCAACCCTTCAACTCGCGAACTCGCGAGTTGCGAGTGAGGTTAGTACTTAGCTCTAGCCATCACTTACGCATGGAGGGCACTAATAAGGAAGAGCCATATCCCATCACATGTCGGGTATCGATGTTTGGTGAAGAAAAGTCGAGGGTCTTCGTCCTGCAAACATGCAAGTTGCGAAAGGCATTTGTTCAAGGACCAGGTTGTGGTTGTATCGAAGTGTAAGGCTCTCACCTGGAGTTAAGGTGGACAGGGCCGGTTTTTCAGGAAGGACCTGTGGATACACTCTTGTGTGTATGAGAATTTCCCGTAGGGAAATTGAAGAGTCAATCCGACTCAGAGGAGAATTAGAACGATCCTGTGCGGATCTCAGCTCGAGGGTTGGGGGTTGGAACCATTTGTGGTATCAGAGTTTGATTGTGTCTGTATATTTCAGGCAGAAGGAGCTAGAGAAAAATGAGTAGTTTGATACGCATCAATTTGGTATCAGAGCCGCAGAACAAGTTCTTTGCTTCTGTAGCAGAGAACATGGGAACATTTTATAGCCATGCTGCCGAGAAGAAGAGATAGGCCAATGCCAATGCCTGATCCAACAAGAGAAATAGAAATGTGTGATTTATGTGCTAAACTTGATGCCATGGAGATGGCACAAAGGCACACAGTTGACGCTGGGGATATCAGCGAAGCTGAAAGTGAAATTGAAACTGGAAACAAAGGAGAAGAAGTCGCAGTCGAAGATGCTACAGATGAACGCCTATTCAGGGTTGTTGCAAGGATAGGTGCCAGAGTAAAGATGGAGATTCCCATGTATGAGGGAAACCTAGATGTTGAAGAGCTTCTAGACTGGATTAGAGCTCTGGATAAATACTTCGACTATGAGGATGTTGAGGAAGACAAGAAATTCAAACATGTCGTTACTAGACTTAAAGGGCATGCAACACTATGGTGGGATGAACTGCAGGTTAACAGACGCTGCAAAGTCAAGCAGAAAATCAAGAGCTGGGATAGAATGGTTGCAAAGTTGAAAGCCAAATTTATACCCAGGGATTATCAAATCACTCTGTTTCGAAGGATGCAGAATTTGAGACAAAAGCTGATGTCAGTGAAGGAATACACTGAAGAGTTCTACAAGATAAACATCAGGGCAGGTCATCGGGAAAACGATGATGAAAAAGTTGCCAGATACATGAATGGTCTGCGGTATGACATTCAAGATGAGATGAGCATGATGACCATTCGGACTGTGGAAGATTCTTATCATATGGCTCTGAATAATGAAGAGAAGATGAGACGAAAACAAGGTCAAAGAGGCCAAGGTAGAAGTCAAGCCAGAGGCAAAACAATTGCCCAAGACATAACTCATAAATCTAAAGAAGAGAGGAAGAAACCTCAAACTCAACATGAGAGAGGAGGAAGCTCACAGAGAGGGCAGTATGCTGATAGAAATACTTTTCCTCGAGCCAGAGGAAGAGGAAGAGGCAGAGGCGGTGAAGTAAAATGCTTTATCTGTGGAAAGATCGAACATAAATCCTATGAGTGTCCAGATAAGAAAAAAGATGGTGGTGAAACTCACATTGTCGAAGCTCAAGGATGGAATGTTGAGGCAGAAGATGCTGAGGGTGGAAGATCTTTGATGATGAAGAAAGTTCTCTTGAAGCCAGAGAAGGAGGCAGAGAACCCAGCCCAAAGAAACAGTCTGTTTCGGACTGCTTGCAAAAATAAAGACAGAGTATGCAAATTCATAGTGGACAATGGTAGCACAGACAATCTCGTATCTACAGAGATGGTAGAAAAGTAAGAGCTGGAGACTTTTGTACATCCAAGTCCATACAGAGTTTCGTGGGTACAAAAAGGACATCAGGTAAATGTCACTAAACAGTGTTTAATTGATTTTAAAATAGGGGGATATAAAGATGAAATATTATGTGATGTCATTCCCATGGATGTTTGTCATCTATTGCTGGGTAGACCGTGGCAATATGACATGAACATGATTCATGATGGGAGAAAGAACATGTACACCCTGGAGAAGAATGGGAGGACGCACATGTTGCTGCCGATTAAAAACCAAGAGGTGAAAACAGAGATGAGAAACACTGTACTTATCATGAGTGGGAAGGAACTTCTTAAGGAGGTTAAGACAAAGGAAGACACACAATTTATTGTGGTTAGGAAGACAAGAATTGTTTTGAACAGTACAAGGATAGATGATTTACCAGAAGAAATCCAGGAGTTGCTGGAAGAGTTTGCTGATATAGTAGTGGACGAACTACCTTGTTCGTTGCCACCTATCAGAAGTATAAGCCATCATATTGACCTTATACCTGGAGCCAGCTTATCGAACAAAGCCGTGTACAGGTTGACGTCGCAAGAAAATGAAGAAATTAAGAGACAGGTCCAGGACTTAATGGACAAATGATTGATTCGAGAGAGCTTGAGTCCATGCCTTGTTCCAACAGTGCTCAACCCAAAGAAAGACGAAGGCTGGAGAATGTGTACAGACTCAAGAGCGATCAATAAGATTACCATTAGATATAGGTTTCCATTACCAAGGATGAACAACTTGATGGATTTATTGAGTGGAGCAAGAGTTTTTTCAAAGATTGATCTGAAAAGTGGATATCATCATATTAGAATGAGAGAAGGTGATGAATGGAAGAAAACATTCAAGACGAATTAGGGGTTGTATGAATGGATTTTCATGCCATTTGGCTTAACAAATGCATCCATTACTTTCATGAGATTGATGAACGAAGTCCTGAAGGATTTCATAGGGAAATTCGTCATTGTATATCTTGATGATATATATTAATTTTCAGCAAGACAGAAGCAGAGCACTTAAGGCATTTAGCTGCAGTGATGAGGAGATTACAACAAGAGAAATTGATGATTAATATGAAGAAATCATCATTTATGAGGACATAACTCATTTATTTGGGTTTTGTTATCTCTGCGAATGAGTTGAAGATGGATCTCGAAAAGGTAGATGCAATTAAGAATTGGCCATTGCCGAAGAGCGTGTTTGAAGTTCGAAGCTTCCATGGTTTGGCAAGTTTTTACAGGAAATTCATTCGAAACTTCAGTGGAATTAGCGCAACCAATGATGGATACGGTGAAGAAAAGACACAAATCTTTTCACTGGACAGAAGAAGCAGAGAAGAGTTTCAATCTTCTGAAGAAGAAGATCACGGAACAACCAATTCTGGTTTTGCTAGATTTTAGCAAGACATTCCAGGTCAAGTGTGATGCGGGTGGATTTGCAATTGGAGCGGTCTTGAGCCAAGATGATAGGCGGATCGCATACTTCAGTGAAAAACTGAATGAAGCGAATATCAAGTACTCAACATATGACAAAGAATTCTATGCAGTCATACAAGCGCTGAAGAAATGGAAACATTATTTGGTTCCTAAAGAGTTTGTTTTGTACAGTGATAATCATGCTTTGCAATTCGTGACTCAACAAGAGAAGTTGAACCAAAAACATGTTAAATGGGTTGAATTCATGCAGAATTTTACTTTTGTAACTAAGCATATTTCTGGAACTGCTAACAAAGTTGATGATGCTTTGAGCAGGAAATGTTTGCTTATGCAGGAATTCAAAGTCCAGACTTTGGGTTTTGATAACCTCAAAGAAATGTATAGGGATGACTCAGATTTTAAGGAGGTACATGAGGCATCTGAGAATCTAGTTCTCAGGGACAGAAGCCAATGGACTGAGTATATGATCCAGGATGGGTAATTATTCCGGGGCAATCAACTATGTATTCCAAAATGCTCCATGAGGGAGAATCTGCTAAAGGAAAAGCACAGTGGAGGATTGGCCGAACACTTCGGTCATGATAAGACGTTCTCAAAGTTGAATGGCTCATATTTTTGTCCAGGGATGTGGAAATATGTTAAGAAATTTGTGGACAAATGCAGGATTTGTTAGCACACAAAAGGGAAAAGGCAGAACACAGGGTTATATCAACCATTACCCATACCAGAAAGGTCGTGGGACGCAGTGAACATGGATTTTATATTGGGACTGCCAAGAACACAAAGAGGATGTGATTCAATCTTTGTGGTAGTTGACAGATTTTCAAAGATGACACATTTCATACCATGCCAGAAAACCAATGACACAACTCATATTGCGAACCTGTTTTTCAAGGAAGTCATTAGACTTCACAGCTTACCAAGGAGTATTGTGTCTGATCGAGATACCAAGTTCGTGGGACATTTCTGGAGGACCTTATGGAAAAAGTTGGGGACAAGTTTGTCTTTTAGCTTAGCATATCATCCTCAAACGGATGAACAGACAGAAGTCGTGAATAGAAGCTTGGGAGACTTGTTGAGGAGCTTAGTGACTGAACACCATAGTCAGTGGAATCACATTCTGTCACGGGTGGAATTTGCTTATGATGACTCACTCAATAGAAGCACAGGGCAGAGTCCATTCCAGATTGTATATGGAATGCAACCAAGGGGAGTTTCTGAATTGAAAGATTCAGAACAAGCTGAATTCAGGAGTGCTAGTGCAGAAGACTTTGTAGAAGGAATGAAGGAGCTTCATAGCCAAATTAAGGAGCGATTGCAGAGTTCAAGTCAAGAATACAAGCGGAGAGCAGATCAACACAGGTGAGAACTTCAATTTGAAGTTGGTGATCTGATTCTTGCACATCTGAGGAAGGAAAGGTTCCCAAGGGGAACGTATAATAAACTGAAGATGAAAAAGATTGGACCATGCAAGGTCATAAGGAAATTTGGGGCAAACACATATGATATTGAATTACCCGATGGGGTCAGAATCTCACCGATATTCAATGTTGTGGATTTGTACCCTTATAGAGCTGAAGAAGCAGGAGCAGAGGAAGAACAGAAAGAAGTTCAGTGGACCAAACAGATGCCTGTAGCTGAAAATCCACAAATGGAAAATATAATTGACAAGAGCGTTAGCAAGAAGACTAGGAGGAAAGAGTATTTTGAATACTTGGTCAAATGGAAGAGACATCTAGTTGAAGATGCCAGTTGGGAAGATGAAGCAGGAATTCATATGCATGGACAAACTGTGTAAGATCTCATGAACAGGAGTTCATGAAAATTTTCAAGCGAGAGAGTATGATGCAGGAGCATCGTAAGTAGCTAACCAGACAACCATAAAAGGCGGAAGACAGCTGGAAAAGCACAACACACATTTTGCACATGTTGAAATGTTTTGAAGAAATTAATGAGCAGATATTAATGTAGTAGTTAAAGGAAGTGTACTTACATGTTGTAAACAGATCTTGAGCAATTTTCTCTCATCTGTTGGATGTAGTAGACATTAAGTCTAATAAATGAAAGTAGGTAGCTTTGAATTAATAGATTAGACAGTTTTAGGAGCATAGTCCAGGGAAAACAGATATAGACACCCTCGCCTTTGTATTATTGTATGATTAGATCATTAGCGCAGAGCAAAAGAAGAGAACTGTAACAAAGAGCTATAGAGAAGAACCCATGTACAGGAGCTTGAATTAATATATGAAGCTTTGACTCAGATTTCATGGTGTTATGATGCTTACTGTTTACATATGTTGAATGGTATACTTACAGTTGTTTTATTCTCTCTGTTATGCATTTGTTATGATGCTATGTTGTGTTGAATGTATGATTTCATGTTGAATGTATGAAGTCTGAGAGAGAAAGAGAATGAGTTTCAATTGTTTCTCTTCCTGAGAGAAGTTCCTACAAGGAGTGCAGTGAAACGTCCACAAGGTGTGCATTGACAAGGGTTCTGATTCTATCTCAGAAAGCTCAGGAGGGATACCATTGTTCTCATTCCAGCAGAAGTGCAGGTGAAGCACAAAAGCCGTGCAAGGTGTGCGCAAGCTAGTTGAAGTCTTAGAATTTATCAACTAAGGTTGAAGAGTGAAAGATTGTTGTTGCCGAGAGTGCCCAGAGTCGAAGAATCAAATACATAGAAGTATTTGAAAGATTGCCGCAAAGAGTACGTGCAGGAGTCCTTTCGAGACTCGAGGTTGCAATAGAAAGCTCAGGAGGGTCAACGCCTTTGAAGTATTCAAAGGAAGACGAGGAGCTTAATCATTGCACAGAAGTTAAGTCCCAGAGAAAGAATGTCGAGTCAATTTGGGCCAGAGATTTAGAGGAAGGAATCAAATGGTTAGAATTATCAGTGGAGAATTCGCGAAGTTGTGGGGACCGTAGGATCCAGTAAAGCTGCAGGGTGGTTAGGATTTGGACGAACCCACCACTCTAGTGTCAAGAATCAACGAAGACCGTCGATCATGGTCAGTTTGGGTCGTTGGATCATTCTTTTGAACTCGGGGTTCGTGAGTTTGGAGGGCAGACCAAATCCTTTGGTTGTGCGAACTCTCGAGTAGCGAGAAGTAGGGATAACCGTTGGATCGGAA
>JASDQU010010734.1:119559-130062 GCA_032191745.1 Picea mariana
TGGTGACACTATAGTAGTCAGGCAACCGATCGATTTATCTAAAGAGGGCTTCTGGTAATCTAGGTCGATCCGTACACATGTGTTGTCTGATGCACTACCACTCAAAGGGGTACCAACAGGGGTTATAAGGGTGGCCAACAGATGTGCGCTTAAGTATCACTTGTATTTCCTGCATGTATGAATCCCTCAACCCCGGGTTTATGTGCGTAATGACAGATCTCTGTGGCTTAAAGACCCCGGAATACGTCTCTACCCTGAAAAAAAAATTAACCCACACTTTCTACCGAGGAAAGTGCTCTGATACCACTTGTAATATACTAGATATAAAATGTATGCAAAACAGAAATAAAATGTTAGTAATGGTAGAATAATAGCAATATAACCAGAGCATTCACCACAATAACACTGAAATGATATAAGAATAACAACAGAAATAACACTTTGAATCTGAAAGCAATGTTCACGGGCCTCTTCGAGGGGGAAAACTCCAGTTGAGCGGAGCTCTATTACAATAATATCCAAGCTAGGGTTCTCATACCCTCGACTCCTATTTATACTAAAAAGAAGCATCTAGAGGAAGATCCTTCTAGAAGCGAAAGCTTCTATTAGGTCTTCTTACATCCGCCTTATTCTATTTTATTGAAAGGCCTTATTAATATTGACCTTTATTACATCCAAATATATTGTTCTACCTATGTGCGGGTTAGGACCCTAATAGGCCTTCAATCCTCTTCATATTGATGATATGATATGATAGTGTGGTATAAATAATAATTAATATTATAGATGAATGCATAGATGTCTATGACTATTTTTTTCATATTAGATTGATTAAAAAGTGATTTTCTATATTTATATGATACACAATAAACATAGAATAGCTCATTCTAGCTCTGAAGTCCCCAAAAAATCAAATTGAGTTTCAGAAAATAAAAAATGAAGGAGGCTTATATGTGCATAGGACTTCTTTTCTAGTTCCTTGTCATGTCTTAAGTCTTACTTTTGAAAATTGCATAATAGTTGGAAGGTTGGTCCTCTCACATAAGTTTGATTTGATATTTGTCATGGTGCCATGTCATACATCTATGTAGATGTATTTAGATAGAACATCAACTCTAAAATTCACCTACATTATTATTTATAAAGATTGTTAATGTTTAATTATGTTTCACCACATAGCATTATTGAAAATCCCTAATTAATTTACATCTATACACATATAATAGTTATAAATGAAAATTTCATTTTCTAAGTTACTTATTGTTTAATATTTGATTGTTTTTAATTAAACTTATTTTTTGAAAGACAAATATTAAAGAATGATTTTTCTTTCAAGAATAAAATTAGATTTCATAATATTTTTATTAAAGATTTAGAAATTTGGTAGTAATTAATTGTATATTTTTAGTGACAAATTTTGTATTGGATTTCTTTTGAGTGTTTTAGTTTTTTTCCTTCCTTTTGCTAAAAATGAAAAACATCCATAATAATTAATTCCTATATCTAATTGTTATTTGTGAGAAGAAATTTTAGTTAATTGAGTTTAAATCTTACCATATTTTAGTTAATATACAACTTTAACAATTATAATAAATTAATTTATATAATATATGAACATGTTTTAAAAATATTGAATACACAATTTTGCAATTATAATATATTAACTTATACAATATATGATCTTTCTTTCCTTACTACATATAAGAAGAGTAAAATAATTATAACTTGCAGCTATAACAATAGTTATTAACATCACACACAGATTATTTATTAACTTACAACACAATTTTATCATAAAAATATTACACTTCAATTATGGTGATGAGATTATTCTCTATGCAATTTAAGAGTAGAGTATTTAAGTAGAATGCAATCCCATTCTATACATTACTTAGTCAACTAAATATTATCATACAATTATCTATACATTACTAATATTATCATACAATTATCTATACATTATTTAGTCAACTAAATATTATCATAAAATTATTTGATGAACTAAATTTCATAACACATATAGATTAAACACAAATATCTAGTAAACATCCTAATAAATCATATAAGGAATTACATTATAAACCTCTCTCCACACAACTAGTCTAGGAAATATAATATAATGCCTTTATACCAAAGGTTTGCAACACTAACCACTTTACTCATCTTATGAACTAGCTAACCCATCGTGTTTGCTTCATTACCCGTGGTTGTCCTTGTGATCAAATCATTTATGGAAAAATAACTTGATTTAATTAGTACTTGATTTGTTATTTTGATTGGAGTAGTAGGCGTGATTTAAAAGAAGCTAATGTTTGAGTTGAAAATGTGATTTAAAATAAACGAGTGTTCGAAAGTTTTAAATGGTGGAGAAAATAAGAAATTAGAGTCCGTTCTTGGGTGGAGTCATCTGTACAAATTTAAAACATTTACTTTATAACAATAATTAAGAGTTATTTAAATTATTAATAATTATTTAAATTGATATAAGTATAGATTTAATTTTAATAGAAGTAAGGTAAATTTGAAGTGTTTGAAAAATTTTAAGATTAATATCAATTTATATTAATCAAATCAAAATATATAATGTATATTGTTTGCAAAATAGTAATTTAAAAAGTGAATAAATTTAATTTTTAATGTAAAATTTTTTAATAAATAAAATTTAATCTTAATTTTTTTGAATTTCTAATTATATAGATATTTTTTTTTAAGAATAAATTAAAAATTTTAAATAAATAAATATGTTTTTTAAATAAAAATTAATATATTAAATCCTGATAATATTATATAATAATAATAATTTAATTTTAAGGTCATAATTAAACTAGACACCAAATTCCTCTTGTTTGTAGAATAAGAGATTTCCAAACCATGTTTTTAATCACTAGGTCCACTCTATATTGAGGTTACAGGAAAACTGCACAGAGCAACCGAAAGGATTCTCTCTAAGAGTCTTTTTACGCCCACTACTCACGGACTCTCATTCCCTACATGCATGTTCCACCCAGGAGTATACACCTTCACAAGCACAGTGCTTCACCTCCCTCTCTGGGTCTCGGCAACAGATCGGATCAAGATTTCTGAGAAAACCACTTCCTAACAGAGTCTCTCACCTGGAGAGAGATGCTCACAGGTCTAACAACCTACCTCTTCTACCACAGGCCTGACAACCCGATTCTTCAACCAGTTTTCAACTCAATTCCCACGAGTTCAGAATAACAACAACCAGTTTTCAACTCAATTCAGGCAAGTTCAGGATAACAGCAACAACATCAGCTTTCAGTGAACTCACAGGTGACAACAACAGGAAAATTGGGTGTGGACATCCAAAAAAACGGCAACAGAGAACTAAAACACAACACCGTTTAGGTAACACCGGCAAGAAAATTATGCAGAATTCGATGATGGAAGCTAAACGCATAGACAAGAGGGAATTTACGGAAATACACGGGTCGATTACAGAGGTCTCATTGTTTCCTGTTTCAGAACTAATACAACAATACATTAAATAACAAAAAAACAATCCAACAATAGTAACAACAAAATAATTGATATTAATATTAATTAATAACAATATAACCATTAAAAATAATATTTTTTTTTTTTCAGTTTTCTTAGCATCTTCCTTAAGTGCTGGACTAACGAGCCACAACAATAGTAACAATAAAATAATTGATAATAATATTAATTAATAACAATAAAACCATTAAAAATAATATTTTTTTTTTTTTCAGTTTTCTAGCATCTTCCTTAAGTGCTGGACTACAATTGATGATAATATTAAATAGTAACAATTAAAAACAATTGATAATAATATGCATCTAGTGACTCGAAGGGTTTTTGGATCTACCTTGAGAGCACGTCGAATAAGTAACTAACTTCTGATATATAAAATGTGTAGAAGTGTTGGTATATAAAATGTGCAAAAGTGCTGGTAGATTTATCGGTGGGCATATATGAAACCTCATCTAAGGACAGGGTAATGGGTATCCTGTGAAGAAGCGGACCAACACGTGGTATAGAAACTTGTAAAAAAATTAAAATAGAAACGCCACTCAATGAAAATATGAGAAAATTATTAAAGTGGATATTAATAATTTTATGGATTATTAATATGTTAATCATTCTTTTTAATGAAGTATGAACATGTTTTGTCATGCAAAGAAATTAATGGTTGAAACAAGTCCAATGGGTTAGCTCGAGTGAATTCTAGTGAATGAGTGCTTTAGTTACAATACAAGAAGTTTAAGGACCAACTGAAACAAAAGAATAATAATAATAATCTAATTTAAAGTCAAGACCAAGCTAGACACCAAATTGATGTATGGAAAACTCTTATTTATGATAAAAAACCCCATAGATAGACCCCATAAATATACCCAATCTAGATTACACTTTTTCTTAACCATTAAATCTACAATTCAGGGGTCGATGCCTTTAAATACCAGTACCCTTGTGATCCTCTGACTTTTCGTGGCATGAGTCCTTGAGGTCGAAGGTTTATCCTGGAGTTTCTTCGTTGAGGTCGCTCGTTTTCTATATTGGAAGTACGTCGTTGGCTCGGAATTTGTTTTCTTATACGAGCGAAACTTTAGTTGTTTTAAATTTTTGCTGTGTTTTATTTATGTTATCTGAGAGTTGAAGAGATTGGAGTTATTTATAATATTTGGAAATGGTACTAGCATATATTTGTTTTATTGCCTGCTCCCTAAACCCTAAGTCGAACAAAACGATTTGTCTTTAAACCCTGAACCCTAAATCCTGGAGGATTTGTCTTACTTTAAAGCCTGAACCCTAAGCAGAACAAAACGATTTGTCTTTAAACCCTGTTCCTTAAACCCTAAGTCCTGAACAAGAGGATTTGTTTTCCTTTAAACGCTGAACCCTAAGCTGAACAAAACTATTTGTCTTTAAACCCTAAGCCAAACATGAGGATTTGTCTTACTCTACACCCTAAGCTGAATAGGAGGATTTGTCTTTGTAAACTTTTTATTTTCTCGCGTTAAACTCTCCACTAGATTTACCTGAAAGCTGAAGTATTGCAAGATCTTTTAGTTTTTTTGGGTAGTATACCTGCGAAAATTTGCTATTTTTATAATGGAATTGGGATATTTCTTTGACCGGTGCCTTCAGTTGATCTGTTTCTTCGATACTTTGGTTCCACAGGTTAGCATTCTTTATAGCATTACTCACTAAGATGCCGACATTGAGGAAGACTTCGACTGTCAATACTACTGACAATATGAAAATAAGAATTCAAGACAAGGAGGAACCCCCGGTTGACCAGCCACCACTGACCTTTGCTGGAAAGAAATCGGACGATGGCTATAACTTGGCGGATTCTAACATCCAGAAGGTATCTTCCCTTCCCTTCCCTTGGTTTTGCATCCAAGTTTTGGAATGCAAATATTTGTCAAAACATTGACAGGCAAAACCATCACTATTGAGGTTGGCAGCTCGGACACCGTTGATAATCTCAAGGCTAAGATTCGAGACAAGGAGGAAATCCATCGTGACCATCAAAGATTGATCTTTGCGGGAAAGCAATTGGAGAATGCCCGTACCTTGGCTGATTATAACATCCAGAAGGACTCTACCATTTTCATGGTTGCACGTCTACCGGGTGGAATGTGCATCTTTGCCAATGCATTAACAGGTATTTACATAAATTGATATCTGCTAGAAAGAAGATAGTTGATGGGCGTACCCTTGCAGACCACAGCATTCCGAAGAAATCTCCTTAGAATTTTCCTGTTTGAGCTCAGGATGGATTTAGATGACCCATTACAAGTTGTGGTCGGAACAAAAAGCTTTGTTTAGGTGCAGTTTTAAGTGAACAATTTATGTTTTGCTTTCACTTGCATAATATGAAAATTTTGAATTTATTGAATCCTTGGTGTTATTGAAAAAGTATGCAGTCAGGAATCATCATTTTAAAAGTACAGAATGGATTTAGATGACCCATTACAAGCTGTGGTAGGAACAAAAATCTTTGTTTAACTGCCGTTTTAAGTGAACAATTTATGTTTTGCTTTCACTTGCAGAGTAGGGAAATTTTGAACTTATTGAATCCCTGATGCTATTGAAAATGTATGCAGTCATGAATCATCATTTTAAAAGTACATTATTATTTTAAATCATATTGCTGATCAATGTGTTTGCAATATGAATGGTAAGCATCTGTTGGGATTTTTCCATCCAAATCTTGAAAGTCTTATGAGATTAATGTCCAGATATTTTATAAATATGTATGCAGTCTGAATGGTAAGCATTTCTTTTCATCCAAATCTTGAAAATCTTATGAGATTAATGTCCAGATATTTTATGGAGAAAGGTTTAAGAAGCCCTACTTACAAGAATCTTTGATCATGCATGCTATACTTGTTTAATTGTTTACAAAACCTTTTCAAAGTTGCTTTTTATTTTTTCAGGACAAATGGGTGAAGTTCTGTTATGTCCCAATATAATTTTAGTGATTTTGTGAAAATGTGGTATTTTTTTTTGGCTTATTGAATGTTATGGATGGAGGACAAAATTTTGTTTTATTTTACAAAATTTGTTTTATTTTACAAAATATTGATAGGTCACATGTGTATCTATTTTTGTTAATAGGACTAAATTCAACCAAATTTAACTATATAAGAAATATCTTATATTCTTAGAAATGGTAAAGAATATATTTCTTATATCTTTAGAAATGGTAAAGAATATCTAGAAGTTCTTATATCCTTTGGATTTCCAAAATATGTATTTTGTTAATAGTATTAAATTCAATCAAATTTAACTATATAAGAAATATTCTTATATCTTTGAAAAAGATAAGGAATATCTAGAGGTTCTTGCATTCTTGAAAAAAAAACATTATGTATCTAAAGGAATATCCAGAAAATATATCTAAAAGGTATAGTGTAGTGCATCTATTAGTGAAGTTCTAAATTATTATAAAATTTTATAAAGGATCAATTTTAAGCTATTGCAAAGCCATTAAATTTGGAAAGCTTCAAGCCATTTTAACTCAGAAGGTTATACCACATTGTACCTTTCTTTCATCTTCTTATTTGAAGAAAATATTACCTGCAATCTTGTATCATTTTGTCTATTTTTTTGTGCTATTTGGAATCTTATATTATCTTTGTTTACTTTTTATGCTACTTGAAATCTTATATTATGTTATCTTTTATACTACTTGGAATTTTATATTATCATTTTGTTTTATTTTTTTTTCTATTTGCAATATTATATTATTTTTGTTTACTTGGAATTTTATATTATCTTAGATATAATTGCTAATTTATAATGGTTATATTTATCCTTGGCCCTAACAATCATATTATCTTCATCTTTATATACTCCCTACCCCAACACTCCTTTCATACTTATTGTTTCAGAAGTTTCTGATGATGGTGGAGTGTCCACTTGAAAAATTGAACATTTCAAAAACTCCATTTACAGTTTATTTCTAAAATTACAAAATCAACATTATGAGAAAATCTGAAAATATGCATTCTTTAATAAATTTTATGCTATTTCTTATAAAGAAAAGAATACTTAAAATTTTGTATCATTTTAATATACTTTTTATGCTATTTGGAATCCTATATTATCTTTGTTTATTTTTTGGGCTACTTTTTTTAATTGAAATTTCATATTTCTTTTATTGATTTTTTCTTTAAACTCAATTAAGTTTAATTCCAATTTAATAGTTTGAAAAAATTTATCACATAAATTTATCATAATATTAAGTCTCTTACTAAAATTTCAATTACTTTTAAATTACTTATCTATTTTACAATAGAATATTAAATTTAATATAATAACATTTATGAATAATTTATTGGTAATAATAAAAATGTTGAATAATTATATTAAATAATTGTCTTGAAATACCCATCTCTTTATTAATATAATATAGATTTGTTAAAAAATATTAATTACAAAAAAGTTTAAAAAAATTATATTAATAAGTTATTATTTCATAAAGTCAATTGATAAAATATAAACAAGAACAACAACATGGTGGAAAAGACATATTAGCCAACTCTATTATGTATTCATACCAATGGTACATATTTATAGTACAATGGGTGATGCCACCTCATAGAGAGATTTGCTTTAGATCCTAAAATCATGCATGATTGGTCTAGAATAATTAAGAATATGAAAGGTAACTTCCTTGTCATATCCAAGTCCTTTTCTATTCTTGTTGTAAATGATTTCTTCCTAAGGTCTGATGATGGGCTTGGAAAGAGTATTCTGAACCTGTTGCTTTGAAATCCATGGAAGTGGATTTACTGCATGTTGTTGTAGCATTGAAAGGTTTTCTTCATTGAAATCAAAAGAAAACTCTTGAAATGTAGGTTCATGAATAGATTCAACTTCGTCTGAAACTATTTCTGAAGTTGTATCACTATGTTGTTCCTTCACTAACTGTTGACTAAAAACATCATCATCATCATCATCATAGAGAGGGTTGTGTTGAACAAAATCTAATTCAAAACACTTCACTGGTAGTTGATTTTTGAGATCCTTGATTTCATCATTCAATAGTTGGGATAGAGATTGAAGAAGTCTAACTTTATCCTGTGTCAATTGTAAACAAGTTAGAACTGATTGAAGAGTTGTTTTGTTCAATATCACTGTGTTGTCTTCAGTGGTGTTTATTAGAGTGTTCATTAACTCTAATAATTGAAGACTTAGAGTCATTTCAAAACACTAAATGAGGTCTCTTTGTGCAGGTAGATCCTGATTACAATTTGACTCAATAGAAGAAGGCTTATCTGCAACTCTCTCACTTGAATCTCTTGCTTGAAATTCACACTCACTTGATTTTGTTTCACACTCGCTTGTACTCACTCGCTTGCTTATACTTTCACGCTCACTTGAAGTTTCTCACTTGAACTTGCTTCCATGAAGTTGAGGATGTTGGTTACCACCGAAAATGCATCCCAAAGTATTACAATGATTTGAGTTTTACTCAACCTTGTTAAGTTTTGACTTACAACGACTCAAACTTATAATGAATCTTGGGTGTCGGGCTCAACCGAAAATGCACCTTATGACAAATTCAATTCAACTCAACTTGATTACACTTACAAATACATTATTTCTAGTACAAATCAACTTGATCAAGTAATCTTACAACAAATATTGTTTGCAAGTTACAATTTAACTTCAAATGATCCATGATCTGTTGAGCTTGAAAACTTTGATTTGTCCATTACGGATGTGGTTGACGACTTGATTGATTGAGAATGTTCTTCTCATATGCTTGATCATATGTGTTTGATTGTCATTAATTTGTGTGCCTGAATTTGATTTCTTTGTACTCAATGTATGATGCGTTAAATGATACATTACAAACATGTTTATGTCAAAACTAGACATTAAACATCATAAAGAAACCATGCAAATATTCACCACAACACACTACACAAGCATACTTAGAGTGTACCTAAGATCCCCTTATTCAATTTCGGGTGGATCTAGGACACCATCACTACAACAAAATATATATATATATATATATATATATATATATATATTATAATTACTTTCTTAATATAACTGAATCTCACACTTAAGAGCGTTTCTTGAAGTTGAAAAGATTACAGAGAACAATCTGCACAAAATTTACGTTTATTACAAACCTATTCTACCTGTACAATATCATGCACCTAAGAGAAATCTTATTTTCTGTTGGGTTACCTCCCAAAACATTTTTTTTTTTTGAAAGGGAATAAATCAATGCTCAACCGCTTTATAACTTGGAGCTCGGATCGATGTTGATCCTTCTACATTAAGTTTGATCAATGAGGATACTTCTGCATTAAGTTTGAACAATGTTGATCCTTCTACATTAAGTTTGATCGATGAGGATCCTTCTACATTAAGTTTGATCAATGTTGCTTTCTTCCATTTCCCTTGATCAACATTGCAACCATCCGATCTAATTTGCACCTAGCCTCATTATCAATAGTAATCGATGAGTAATTTGAGTAATAATTGGTTTCCTCGATGATGTAGCTCATGTGCCAATTTCACATATTTCGTTGCATGCTCTTGCTGCACCTCACCTTCCATGGAAAAATACCATGGATCTCAATATTACCAGGCCCTTAAGAACTATAAGAGCTCTGATACCAATTGATAAAACAAAGAAACTATGATCCCAATTGATAAAATATAAACAAGAACAACAACATGGCAGAAAATGCATACTAGCCAACTCTATTATGTATTCATACCAATGGTACATATTTATACTACAATAAGTGATGCCACCTCATAGAGAGATTTTCTCTAGATCCTAAAATCATGCATGATGACTAGGCTAGGCAATCTTAACTAAATCATTAGTCATCACTTGAGGATATATTACTAATATCCTAAATGAATAATATAAATATAGGTGACAATTTAGACTTAGTGATTGGTGCTAACAACCATTCATTTCTGTTTAAAATTTTCATTTCTTAAAATAATGATACAATAACATTTCCTCAA
>JASDQU010010734.1:152487-164734 GCA_032191745.1 Picea mariana
CTTGAGGATATATTACTAATATCCTAAATGAATAATATAAATATAGGTGACAATTTAGACTTAGTGATTGGTGCTAACAACCATTCATTTCTGTTTAAAATTTTCATTTCTTAAAATAATGATACAATAACATTTCCTCAAATATATAATATATATAGTAGTTTTATTCACAAATGGAAATTCGTAAATGAAAGGTATAATGGTCTTCACTCTTAATTAAATTGCATTAAAAAACATATTACATTGTTAACATTTATTTTTAGCAAAGATGGTTTCTTATACAATGTTAGTCTCACTTTAATGGAAATTTCACCTTACCAAAATCATTTATTTTTAGCAAAGATGGTTTCTTATACAAAGTTAGTGTCACTTTAATGGAAATTTCACCTTACGAAAATCAATTCCCCCACTTTGAGAAGTGATGCACATGCCTATTATAAATGATTAAAATACTTTAGGTTTTATTATAAATATAATATAAATAATCTCCCTCCCTGTTTTTCACATTAAAACTGCAACTTTTTTGTAAAAAGAAATAAGAAATTTGTCTTCTACTAATAAACATATATTAATTGAATTGATCTAAATATATAATTAGTGATTTTTTATTTAAATATGAAATAAAACTACTTAACATATAAAAAAAATTACATTCATGGAAACAATCTCAATGCATATAAAATATAAATTCAAATCATAAATATCAAATTCAAATCATAAATTACAACCTAGATACCATAAAACTGTCATTTTATAATTATGACCTTTACTTTTTTTTATATTGCAAATAGTATGTTTTTCCAATGGCCTCTATCAATTGATGTGTTAAAATATCTGATGTGTTCGTTTTACTATAGATAATATCATAATATTCTCACCCAACCATAGGAACACAGCCACCCACGAGCACCATAACCTTTGCTAGAAAGAATGATTCTGGAAGCAATACTAGAACCAACAGATAACCAAGAGAGGGCATATTCCTCCAAAGATAGTGCACCAGATAGAAAGTCCCAAAACCACAGAGCAAGGAAAGTACAAAAATGCAACAGTTGTAGTTGCACTCATCAAGAATACCACCAAGAATATCATAATATCACCGAGAATGTCACCAAGAATACCACCAAGATATACTAGAGGGTAGGGCGCATATCTTAAGCTAGATAGCACTAGAGAGACATACCAAGAATCACCCCAAAATATCAACCTTCCATTCTTGCAGCTACAACTCCAAATGTGCGCTACACTTGAGAGAGTGAGTGAGGTGAGTGAGTACAAATGAGCTCAAGCGTCCTCTATTTATAGTGATCCTTGTCACCTATCTAGGCTAAATTGTCTTTCTCGAGGGTAATCCTTTAATATTATTTATTCTACTGAGTCGACTTGTCTTCTAGGGTTTTTACACATCTATTTAGGGTTTCTCTTGCTTCCAGAATATTCTATTCTAGAAAAAGGTTAAACATAGAGGTTAATACCTCCCGTAACTACAAGAATATCAACACTCCCTCCTAGCTAGAGAGGTATTAAATGTAATGTTCTCAAACACATAGTCTTGCAAACCATTCTACAAGTAGCATCATCATAACAACACAAGTTATCTCATGATCACACATATCAAGTAATGAGCATCATCATCACGATCCATCTAGTTGAAATCACCTCCAACACTATTGGTTGGCACACCAGCCTAGGAAACACCTTTAACACTATTGGTAGTCTCTATGGCAATCCAGTAGTAGTACAAAGTTACTACAATTCCATCCAATAGATCACAACAATGTCGATCCATAGTAGTACACAACTGTTATCTGGTGGTACACAACCACTCCTAGTAGCGCACAACTACTATCTAGTGATACTCAGTCACTACTAGTGGAATACATCCACCACATTAGAACATAGCTACTATCCAGAGATCCACAATATCCAATGCAATCAACTCATAGCTACACAAGCTATCACCATGCAGTACAACAATCTCATGGAATCAAATCATATCATTATTTGCATCATCTCTTGATGCCATACTCCATCTGAGTAATCGTGCATGATGTTGAATAAGTCATGTGTTGGACTTAGCGCACTCAGTAGAGTGTCTTGCATAAGTCACTCACTCAACAAAGTGATATAGGGACCATTCTTCCTATCCCGGTCACTTACTGTGACACAGGAAGAATGACCATCCCAATAGATGTTGAAAGCCCCGTAATGAGATACATAGACCATTCTTCTAATCCAGACATACATCCTAGAATAATGACTATCCTCCCATATGGTGAAAGCCACACAATGGACTATAAGGCCCATTATTCTAATCCAGACATACATCCTAGAAGAATGATTTTCCTCCTAGATGGTGAAATCCCCACCATGCGCTACAAGGACCATTCTTCTAATCTGGATATATGTCCTAGAAGAATGACTTTCCTAGACCATTTTTCCTCTCGCCGCTATTGTAAACTCAGGGAAAATGTATGTCACGTACCAATCTCCCCACTCTGGTCACTACTGTGAACTCATGGAGATAGACCATTCTTCTATTCTGGACATACATCCTAGAAAAATATTTGTCCTGGACCATTCTACTTGTGTGGGAAATGCCACAGGAGAATAATTGTCCATGGTACATTAGAAATTTGTCAACCTATACCATTCTCCACGGGGAGAATGCCTATACACTAACAATATGTTCTATCTGGACCATTCTCCACCTACAGAATGTATGTCCACTAGCACACTGACTATTTGTGATGTCATATATCAACACTCCCTCCCAACCGAGGAAGTCATCTGCTCCATGTCAACCAAGGGAGAAATCTCCACAAGTCACAGCTTGTCCCTAAAGTATGCAAAGTTTATCTTGGACAGAGGCTTCGTCAAACTATCAGCTTTCTGCTCATCAGTGGATATATACTGGAGAATCACTTCTCCCTTCTAGACTTTATCACAGATAAAATAGTACTTGATCTCAATGTGCTTCGACCTGTCATGGAATACAAGGTTATCTTAAATATTCACACAACTCTTATTATCACAATACATCATAGTCGTATCCAACACTTGATCAAATAGTCCAGAAATCAACTTACGCAACCATACTTTTTTTGTACAAGCATCACAAACTGCAATATACTCCGCTTTTACAATGGTGAGTGTAATGGACTTATGTTTCCTACTAGCCCATGATATCATAGTAGATCCCAAACTGAAACATATACCAGAAGTACTCTTTAAGTCATCTAAATACCCTACCCAATCTAAATCACTAAATCCATGCAGTTGTACATCATTGTTTGAGACAGCTCAAACCATAATTTACTAGACCATGCAGATATCTCAAAATGTTCTTTGCAACTATCTAATGGCCATGTCTAGGTTCCACCTGGAACTGGCTCAACGTGTTCACAACAAAGAAAATGTTTGGTCGGGTATTATCAATGAGCCAATCAACTGTCGGTACAGGGATGAGTCTACTGGATTAGAATCAAAGTCTCCCAGCTTCTTCATATCTGTCACCATGAGAGTTTCCATGGATTTGTAATCCATCATCCCAAACTTCTGAAGAATATTTACAACATACTTCCCTTTCTCTAGGAATATTTCACCACGCTTTTTCTATACTTCTAGTCCCAAATAATAATTCATGAGACCAATATCCTTCATATCGAATTTAGAGGCCAACTCCCTCTTACACTGAATAATGAGAGGCTCTGCACCTGCCAGAAACAAATAATCAACATATAGTAGCCGGATCACAGGTGTGTCATCTATGTCTCGTCAAGTAACTGTCAATTTGTGCATATCAAGATCTTAGAGCTTGCTTGAGTCCATACAAGGCCTTCTTTAATCTGCATACATGGGTTTCTCTCGGGTGTACCCCAAAACCTTGAGGTTTCTCTATGTATACTTCTTCCTCAGTTACTCCATTGAGAAAAGAAGTATTTACATCCATCTGATGTAAAATATAACACATGGATGTTGTAAGAGATATGATGGCTCTAATAGAGGTGTATTTGGCAATTGGAGCAACATCTCATAATACTCTTCTCTCTCTTGTTGGGAGAACCCTCTAGCCATGAGTCTTGCCTTGTATTTATTGGTACTCCCATCTACCACATGCTTTATCTTGTAAACCCATTTTGAAGTGACTACAGACTTTCCTTTAGGTCTAGGCACAATTTCCCATACATCATTTTTCATGTTGGATTGATATTCTTCCATCATAGCTTCCTTCCATTATTTCTTATTGACTGACAACCAAAGATCCTCAAGTGTTCAACACTTGGATTCTTTTGAGAGGAATCTTCTTCTGGAGTCATGTTCTTCAATATATGATGAGAAATTATATTCTGACCATATACGATTAGCTACTTCTCCTCATAGAAACATGGATAGACTTTATTCATTCATCATTTCCTTAACAAATTCTTCAATGGATCGGTTCTTTCTTTCTGCCACAACATTCTATTGAGGATTATGTTGGACAATTAGCTCCCTCCAAATCTCAGTTACTTTACGGAAGGCAACAAGATCCTTTAAGGTGTATTCTCCTCCATTATCGAAACTCAAGATCTTTATCCGCCTAGTGAGAAGGTTGACATTAGTCCACACACATCTGAGTGAAAAATGTCCACACACATCTAAGTGAACAATGTCCAATTTTATTTTTGTTTACATGCTTCCTTTAGAATTGATACTTGGTGAGATCTCCTACCTCACTACTTGATGGAGTCATCTACTCCATGTTTTGCAACTGTCACTCTAGCTCCTTCTCATAGTTATCACCTGTGATCTGCCTGGAACAAGAACAACAAGAGAAAAAGTATTTTCAATAGCATTTTCATAAGAACATATCTATGGTAACATGGATGGTAGTCATCATAGGATTACCAAGGTGACCTTCCTAGGAGAAAAACAAGAAATAACTCCTAGAGGAGATGTTAGTTCATTTTGCAAACAAGTGAAATAATAATCTATATCAATAGTACTTATATACAACCAAGTATACCTAGCAGTAATAGAACCTTTCAAAGATTTTTGTCACAACTATAGTGTTTACTTGTACTGTGGCAACTATCAAACTTGATATGTGCAATTTGAAACTTAACAGTTTGATCAATCAAACCTAAAACCTGGAGCCTCAACTGTTAGTAAGGGTGCACTTATTCCTTTTAATGTATTGAATCCAAGATCATTTCTTGGACAAGGTCTCTTGTACATCCCCTTCAAACACACTCATGCTTTATAGGATGATATAACTTGAAAAGAATATACAAGTGCATACCTTTGAAATTTGTAGCATCATTTTGGTTGTCTTCTAATCTGAAACTAGACACCATCTTGACAAGAAGAGGTTAGAAATTGAATCAAAAAGTTTAAATGATTAGAACATTCTAGAAACTATGAAATTTCAAATTTGACCATAAATTCAATTTTCACCAAAAGTCAACCTTTGACTTTGACTTTGATGAATCAACCTTTGACTTTGACTTTGACCAAAAACTCAAAATTGAAGATTTTGTTGGTTGAGGACACTAGAGGGTGCACTAGGATAGGGCACACTAGAATATCCAAAAATTAGGTCCAATGCTTCACTTAAGGTGCCCAAAGAAGTAGATTAGGGTTTGATACAACTGCAAAATCATAAACCCTAGTTATAGTTGCAATTGGTGCTACAACAAGCTTGAAAAATAATTTCCACTCTACCTTCCAGCGGCTAGACTTTCCTGAAGGTGGTGGGGGCCCATAGCCCAACCATAGGCACACATCCACCCCCGAGAACCATAACCTTTGCTAGATAGAATGATTCTAGAAGCAACACTAGAACCAACACATAACCAAGAGAGTGCATCTTTCTCCAAAGATAGTGCACCAGACATAAAATACCAAAACCACAGAACAAGAACAGTACTCAACTGCAGCAGTTGCAGTTTCACTCACCAAGAATACCACCAACAATATCATAATACCACCAAGAATGTCACCAACAATGTCACCAAGAGATACTAGAGGGTAGGGTAGATATCTTAGGCTAGATAGCGCTAGAGAGAGAGACCAAGAATCACCCAAGAATATCCACCTTCCATTCTTGTAGCCGCAACTCCAAACTTGTGCTACATTTGAGAGAGTGAGTGGGGTGAGTGAGTACAAATGAGCTCAAGTTCCCTCTATTTGTAGTGCTCCTTGTCACATGTCTAAGTTGACTTGTCTTTCTAGAGGGTAATCCTTTAATATTATTTATTCTACTGAGCCTACTTGTTTTCTAGAGTTTTTACACATTTGTTTAGGGTTTCTCCCGCTTCCTGAATATTCTATTCTAGTCAAAAGTTACACATAGAAGTTAATACCTCCTGCAGCTACATAATATCAACATCATGTAGATATGAAAAACTATTTCAAAACAAAAATATATATATATAAGATTTGGTTTAGTACTAAATGGAAAAATATGATAAAGATAAAATTTAGAAATTGGAAAAGTTGATAAGAGAAAATGTCCATATATATATATATATATATATATATATATATATATATATATATTCTCTTTAACATATTTAAGTGAATTCATGTATTTTAATTCAAATATAAGTTTTTTTTAAGAAGATGAACTTCGAATACTCTTACCCTTATATAAGAAAGTGAATACATGTATTTTAATTCAAATATAAGTTTTGTGTTAAGAATAAGATGAAATTCAAATACTCTTACCCTTATATAAGATAGATTAGTGTAGATTTATGGTTAATATTTTATTTGTAAATTTAGTATGAAGATGAAGCTCAAATATTTTAACCTTAACTCTTATATAAGAAAGTGAATTGAATTCATGTATTTTAATTGAAAAATAAGTTTTGTGTTAAGAATAAGATGAAATCCAAATACTCTTACCCTTATAAGATAGATTAGTGTAGATTTATGGTTAATCTTTTATTTGTAAATTTATTGTGAAGATGAAGCTCAAATATTTTAACCTTAACCCATATATAAGAAGGTGAATTCACCTATTTTAATTGAAATATAAATTTTATCTTAAGAATAAGATGAAATTCAAATACTCTTACCTTAATATATTATATTAGTATAGATTTATGGTTAATCTTTTAAAAACTCAAATACCTTTACCCTTATCCTTATAAAATTAGTATATGTTTATTATTAATCTTTTATTTAGAAATTTATTGAAAAATGATAAAAAAAATTAAAATCTTTAATAGATTAAAAATAATATGACCTTATCTTAATAAAAAAATGTTATATGAATACATTAAAAAAATGTTATGTGAATACACCAAGTAAGAATAGCATTTTATTTAGAAATTTATTGAAAAATAGATAAAAAAATTTAAAATGTTTAATAGATTAAAAATAATAGGACCTTATCTTAATAAAAAATGTTATATGAATACATAAAAAAATGTTATGTGAATACACCAAGTAAGAATAACAAAATGTTATGTGAATACACTAATTAAGGATTGTATTTTGCTTATCTTTCCATACCAAACGTTTTAGGATGGAATTGACATTAGAGCTTATAATATTAGAGAGTATAATAACCTTTTTTTTTTCTATGAAAAATTGTATTTTGCTTATCTTTCCATACCAAAAGTTTTAGGATATATTAGAGAGTATAATAACTTTATTTTTGTCTATGAAATTTTTTTAAAGGAAAATATAACATATTTTGTTATAAAATAAATAATAAATTTAAAATTTCAATTAAAAAAATAATTGTATCTAAATAAATATTAAGTGCATTTTACATTTTAGTATTTAATAGATTGTATTATGCATTATTTGTGCATCCCATGGTTAAATATAATATTTTATATAAAAATAAAAGTAAATTTAAGATGGAACTAAATAATAATTAGAATTTTTATACACATATCTATATAAGACTCTTAAAAATAAAAATAAAAATTGAGAGTATGCAAGTTTTCACACTTCATCATAATCTTGTATTACATTTGTGGATATCAATAGTGTGTGAAGTTTTTGAGACATCCAATGTTTTAAGTGGACACTGTACCCATCATTAGGGACTCTTGAAGTAATGAATCAAGAGTCCTTGATGATGGGCGGAGTGTCCACTCGAAACGTTGAACATTTAAAAAACTCTACACACGGTTAATACCCATAAATCTAATACAAAAAAACAATATGATTCTCGTGGGAGGAATTCCTACCTTGAAAATATCTGTTCATCATTTGATGTGGTGGAAAAAATTTAAACCCTTTTTATAGAGGAATAATTTTTTTCTATAGAAGAAATGGAATTTGGGGTTAATTAACTCACATATGGGAAATCTAAGGACATCAAAGGATACCAAGTAGAAATCTTAAAAATTGGAGGGCCTATCCTAATCCCTCACATCCACAAGCCTTTTAGTTTAGCATCCAAATAGGGCTTCCATAAACCCTAGACTCATAGCCTCATTATACCTATTTTTCAAAGTGGGGATAAAACCAATCCATCTAGTTATAGGAGGATTATGATTATCCCCCTTTTTAGCCAAGTTATATGAAATTATTTTGGACAAGAAGATACGTGTATGGCTAGAAATCCAACAATAAAGAGATAAAGACTAAGCCATATTTAGGAGCTATCATTTAATTGTGGACCACTTTGTTACAGTAGATCATTAGAGAGGAGTGTGGCAATAATAAAACCAATCTCTTATGTTGTTTTGTTTCCTTTAGAAGATATTTTGACACGATTCCCAAGAGTAACCTTTGGAATAGATTAGAAGAGATAAAATTTATTTTGGAGTGAAGAGCTAGTGCAATAAGATAGTATGAGAATGTTATTTCCAAGTTTAGGAACTTTGAGGTCTAGTTGGAAGAAATAAATTGTAATGTACGAGTTAAAAAGGGTTGTTCCCTGCTGTCCACCCTTTTTGGCAGATATATTGACAAGTTAGAGAGTTGTTTGGAAGATGCAAGTTGTATTGGCTTGACTCTAGCTAGTATAATCACCATCATTCTTCTTTACATTCATGATAGTATTCTTATGACGAGAAGTCCCTATCATCTTGAAAAGAAACTAAACATTATCAATTATTTATGATGTAGTATGGGTATGATTGTTAAAATTGACAAAATAATATGATAATTAAATCAGAAAAGATCACCTACGCTAATTTATTATATGACTACAATATCTTGGAGGAAGTGAGTTTATACAAATATCTTGGAATTGACCTTCATCACAAGCTTAATGGAGATATCACATTGAGAGAAGGATAAATTGAGGGTGGAAATATTATTGTGGAATTAAAAATAGTTGTAAATCAATGGAACTTTGGCTATGGAATATGGTTGTGAAGTTTGGGGCTGCAACATATAGAGAAAATTCAAAAGTGTTTTATAACTTATAATCTCAAAATTAAAGGAAACATTCCCCATATTATCCTCTTCATAGAAGTGAGTCCTCCTCGCATGGAGAGCATGACTATGAGTAGGTACCTAATGTACAAGAATAATATAAACAACATGGATGACAAGAGGCTCTATAACATTTCCTTAATCTCTATTCAAAACCACCTACAACTCTATATGGGTTGGCATAAAGATGCTAAGTCTTGGATAAATCATTGGGGAATAAAGGAAGAGATCCCGTTGTAGAATAATTCAATAATATTAAAGATATTATTACATACAAATTTAAGGAGAAATTATGGTGTGATAAATAAATAGAGGATAAAAGAAAATTAAGATATTATAAGAAGGTGATCAACCCTAATATAGAAAACTAAAATTATCTCTCTATTTTGACTAGCTTAAAGGAGAAAAACAATATTGCTAAAACAAGAATAAACACTCCCAAGTTCCATAGTGAGACAAGGCATTGGAAAATTCCTAAAATGCCACGGGTTGAAATAATTTGTCATCTTTGTGACACTAAGAGAGTTGAAGATGAAAAACACTTTTTCTTAGAATGTCTTCCTTACACTCACATTAGGTCACAATTTCAAAATATTTGTTACAATAATGACCTTCATAACCTTTTAACTCATCAAAACTATGGTGATTTACAAATTCTTCTCTTAAATATTTTTGAGCACATAAATAAAAGTCTAAAGAAAACCAAGTAATTACTTACCTTTCTTAAGGTCCAATAGGACAAATTTCTTGGTGGAGACTTATTTTCATATTAAATTCATACTTTTTAAGCATTTAAAGGTTTTCATCTCATATTTTTGGGATCCTTTTTGGTTCTTAATAAACCTTAAGTTAAAATAGATTTACACTAGCATATTGTTATGTTCTAATGACTTAAAAATGATAAAAAGTCAATGAATACAGACCACTTTGAGGGGAAAACCCTTGCAAGGTACCAAATATATTATAATAGCTGAAAACATAAATATTGCAGAGAATAACATTGGACCAACATAATAGATGAAACCACAACACTGAAATAATACCTTTATTGATAGAAAACAATGTTCACTTGCCTCTTTGAGGGGGAAACCTCCAACAGAGAAAATATCTAATATAATAATTCTCAAGAAAAGAGTTCTCATACCCTCGGTTGCTATTTAGACTAAATCTATCTATCAAAAGAACAATCTAGAGGAAGATCTTCTAGAAGCAGAAGCTTCTATTAGGTCTTCTTACATTTGACTTATTCTTCCTTATTACTAGGCCTTATTAATATTGACATTTATTACATGGAAAATATATTATTCTACCTTTGTGAGGGGTTAGGTCCCTAACATGCCCTCCCCCTTAAAAAACAACCTTGTCCTAGAGGCTTGAGATGAGGAAGTTGCTACAAAATGGTAGTTGGCTCCCAGGTGGCATCTATTGGAGTTTAATCTTTCCACTGTACTAACACTTCCTTGATGGTGCACTGATGGAGACGATGCTCACACTGGTCCAAGACTACTAGTGGTTGCAACCAAAGGGATCCTCCTTCATCCAACTCGGGAATATTGGTTTAAGTTTGTCACTTAGTTCCAATCACCTTCTTTAAGCAGGAGACATGAAAACAGGATGGATCTTAGAATGACTCAGCAAAGATAACTAATAGGCCACATATCCCACTCGCTTGAGAATTGTTTAAGGACCATAAAATTTGGGCGCCAGCTTCTGACAATGGTCAACCTTGAGTGAATTCTACTTAAAAGGTTACAGTCGAAGAAACACTTGGTCCCCTTCAACAAATTGATTTTTTGAGTGACCTTGATCTTCTTGTTACTTCATTCGATTTTGAGCCATGAACAAATTCTCTTTGAGGGTATGGAGAATAGCCTGTAATATACCAGATATAAAATGTATGCAGAGCAGAAATACAATGTTAGTAATGGAACAATAACAACAATATAACCAGAGCATTCACCACAATAACACTGAAATGATATAAGAATAACAACAGAAATAACACTTTGAATCTGAAAGCAACGTTCATGGGCCTCTTTGAGGGGGAAACCTCCAATTGAGAAGAGCTCTATTAAAATAATATCCAAGCTAGGGTTATCATACTCTCGACTCCTATTTATACTAAAAAGAAGCATCTAGAGGAAGATCCTTCTAGAAGCGGAAGCTTCTATTAGGTCTTCTTACATCCGCCTTATTCTATTTTATTGAAAGGCCTTATTAATATTGACCTTTATTACATACGAATATATTGTTCTACCTATGTGTGGGTTAGGACCCTAACATGTCCGCCCCCTTAAAAACAGCCTTGTCCTCAAGGCTTGAGATGAGGAAATTGTTGCAGAATGGTAGCTGGTTCCCAAGTGGCGTCTGTTGTAGTTGCATCTTTCCACTGGACAAGCACTTCCTTGATGGTTCTCTTATGTAGGCGACGCTGACGCTAGACCAAAACAGCTTCTGGTTGTAGCCAAATGGATCCCTCTTTAGCTAACTCTGGAAGGTTGGTTTGAATTTGGCACTTAACTCCAATCACCTTCTTTAAGAATGAAACATGAAAAATAGGATGTAGCTTCGAATGGCTGGGCAACGCTAATTGATAGGTGACTTGTCCCACATGCTTGAGCATGGTAGAAGGACCATAAATTTGGGCGCTAGCTTCTGACAATGCTCGGCCTTGAGGGAAGTTTTCTTGTAAGGTTGCATTCGAAGAAACACCTGATCCCCTTATGCAAATTGATGTTCAAAGAGACCTTGATCCGCTTGTTGCTTCATGTGATTTTGTGCCATAATCAAATTATCTTTGAGGGTATGGAGAATAGCCTCTTGAGCTGTAAGTGTTAGGTCAACCGCCTGGACCTTC
>JASDQU010010734.1:171280-196460 GCA_032191745.1 Picea mariana
TGAAACATCAACATCAACAACACGAAGCTGGAACAACAACATTAATGGAAAGATAATGAGGCAGGTGCATCGACAACAACGTCTATGGTAATCTGACAGACCATCCTTACCTGATCTTTAGGATCTTCCCATGAATCATAATATTCCCTAGGATATAAAATCCTAACAATCTACCACGTGGTACTCTGACAGACCGTCCTTACCGGACCTTTGGGATCTTCCCATGGATCATAAGATTCCCTAAGATATAAAATCATAACTAAGCTACCACTACTAACCAGAGCTGGAATATACATGCACAGGTACTCTAACACACCGTCCTTACCAGACCTTCAGGATATGCCCAGGGATGATTAGTCCCCTAGGATATAAAATCCTAACTGAGCTACCCGTTGTTGGTCAAAATACCATAGTATCATCAACATCACTCCCTGTTTCAAGGGAGGTCCTTTCAAACTACACTAAGCTTGTCTCAGAAGTAATCAAACTTCACACGAGACAAAGGCTTAATCAACACATGTCCTACCTACTCATCTATGCCAACATATTGGAGCTTTACAGTATCCTTCTGCACCATGTCACTAATGTAGTAATATCATATCTCTATGTTCTTCATCTTATCATGGAACGCTTGGTTCTCTGTCATCTTTATACCACTATGGTTGTTAGGTAGCTAGAGAGGTAGTGGAGGCCATATAGTGTAAGGTGGAATAGGTCCACTATATTATTAAATAAGGAACACTATGGTAGTTAGATATAATAAATGCAAGAGGACTTCTTAGAAGGTTCTGCTTCTAGAATATTCATTCTCTAGAATGTTCTTAAGTGATGGTAGCACTATATAAAGGGGTTCAAGAAATGTAATGGGATATGAAGAGATGTATTGTATTTTGAGTGGTAGCTCAATAAGAGGATTCCCCTCGAAGAGGAAAGTGAACAAGAGAGTATCCCTTCCATAATAGGATCCATTGTATGTTTTTTCCCTAACCTAAGGGTTTGATATAATAAAGTGGTGTTTTTATATATTGTTTCATATATCTTGTGTGGTGATTGTATTTAGATATATTTAGTAATATTGTGGGATTTTGTATTCAGGTCTTTGTTACTTAACAATTGGTATCAGAGCACTTTCCTTGGCAAGCATTGTGGGAAAATAGTTTTATTTTTTTTGCAGATTTATTTTTTCAGAGAAAAAAAAGGGGTTGCGACATTCCTGACTATTTATGTATGTTTTGGTGAACATTTTGTTGAAAATGGATGTATATATGAGTTCCTCTCATAAAAAAAACCCAATTTAAAAAAAGAAATCGTCTGAAACGGAGTCTGGGAAGTAAAGTTATTTGCATTTTAAAATATGCAATTTTCAAGGTTTTTTCCATGGACAACCACGTGATTTTTCTGATTTATGTAGCAGCTAGAGTTGAATTTTCCAAAAAAAATTACATATCTGAGTTCCTCTCACAATTTCAGCCAAATTCAAAAAACAATTGTCCAAATCGGAGTTACGTAAGTGAAGATATGGTTGATTTAAAATCAACCATTTTGGGGGGTTTTCGTGATGACAACGAGACTGCAGAGTCCATAAATTTTCACAGGGTGCTTAGATTGCTAAAAGATTATACCCATTGGATAGAGAATTTCCAGAGATTTATTTTGGTATATTTTATGTGGTGTTTCCAATGGATGTTCACTCTCAAACCCTCAAGGAAATTATACACACGATTGAAGCATTCAAACCTCAAATGCATGACACATTGCATAAATTTCAAGAAGGTCTCAGGGATGGTTTTCGTAGTATTCATGAGTCCTTGGCAAGCATCTAGGATAAATATACTTTGGTGAACATCATGGATGAATATCATCAAGAAGTGTATGCTTGGTATGCTTTGGAGGACGATTTTGATGATTGGTATATGGATATTTGTGATTTTTAGGATGACAACCACTTCCATCTTCTATTTGATGACTCTACTCCCCCTAAGGTAGAGAACTTCCTGGAAAATAAAAATGATCATTCTCTACATATTTTTCTTTAGTTTTATTATTCTCTAGTCATAGTGAATGCATTTTTTGTTGGTTCTAAATATTTCGATCCACGTGAATAGTGTCAATCTTTAGAGGATCATTTTCAGTTGGTTCCCAAGTTCCAATATCTTCAGCATGGAGTTCACATGAGCACTTGGACATGGGACCCAGGTTCACAGCGCTAGTTCAACTACTTCATCATAATGGCTCACATTTATACATGGGACCTTAGTTCTCCAGTCTTCTTCATCATTATGGCTCACATTTATACATGGGACCTTAGTTCTCCAATCTTCTTCATCATTATGGCTCACATTTATACATGGGACCTTAGTTCTCCAGTCTTCTTCATCATTATGGTCAACAATTATCCATGGGACCTTGGCATATGGTTGTCCACCCTCATAAAAAGGGTTGAGGACAACGCTTTCATAAGGGGGATGGAATGTTAGGTAGCTAGAGAGGTAATGGAGGCCATCCAATGTAGGGTGGACTAGGTCCACTATATTATTAAATAATTCCCATTATGGTAGTTAGATATAATAAATGTAAGAGGACTTCTTAGAAAGTTCTTCTTTTAGAAGATTCCTGCGCTAGAATGTTCTTAGGTGATGATAGCACTATATAAAGGGGTTCAAGCAATGTAATGGGATATGAAGAGAAATATTGTATTTTGAGTGGTAGATCAATAGGAGGATTCCCCCTCGAAGAGGCAAGTGAACAGGAGAGGATCCCTTCCATAATAGGATTCATTGTATGGTGTTTACCTACCCTAAGGGTTTGATATAATAAAGTGGTGGTTTTCTATATTGTTTCATATATCTTGTGTGGTGATTGCATTCAAATATATTTGGTACTATTGTGGTATTTTGTATTCATGTATTTGGTACTTAACAAAAACCCTCATCAATATGCCAATTATACCTCAAGAATTCACCACATCATAATCAAGCATAACCTTCACAACAAGTACAAAAACATACCAGTACCTTTGTAGCTGACCCAAAACACTAAAATATTGACCTATAATGTATATTATGTCTTCAGGGACCCGGTACTAGAATTTCCCCCAAACTTGTCTTGTCCTCGCAGGACTAAGATATCATGTCTCGCGGGGCCACGCATGATAGGTATATTGCAACCCGTCAGGATGCCTCGTAGAACACTAATCATCTAACCCATGGGGATCATCCAAACTAGGGTTTCCTCATAGATTCCTTCTCACCACTACAATGTTAAAACTCTTGCACTCCTTAGTCTTTGCTACCTCATATTTTACCATTGAAAACTTAACCAATAGATCACTAGTTCACAATATTATATTCAATAGAATGTGTTTGTGAATGTGATCTTGAATGACTCCTTGAGGTGTATTTATACTTTTGGTAGGTAACCTCTTTCCTTATTCCTAGGGCCTTTTGACTTTGTTTTTACAACCACTTCACCCTTTCATTAATTGACTTGTAACCAACTACGGTCTTCTTGACCAATTGGCAGAGATTCTAACTTCACAATGCCATAATGCCTCAACCGTGAGGAACTACCTGGCATACCACCTATCAACAAAAACGACATGATGAGGACTATCCATCCATAAGTGATTTACTTGAATTTACACCTTCCTTCATGACCCTTTTATTTTATCAACTTCAGCTTCCATAACCATATATTTGTGGCTACTGGATTTATTCAAGAGTTGACATCAATGCCAACCAATATTTCAACACCATAAACATTAAAAAGTTGTAATTTTTTCCTATCTCACAATTGTTGAAGACCGTGCACTAGCTTGAAACAACAAAAAAAGAAGAAATCATCTCCATAGAGGTTGTCCAGCCTATTACCAGGCCACCCAAAAACCCAAAGGCATACAAAGATACAAAATTCTATTGAGAAAATAGTTTATGTAAAATCCTCTCAGCTAAAACATCAGATAACATCGACTCTTGAATAAAAAGAATGTCTAGAAAATTTGAAATAACTAACTTCTTGAGGTCCAATTATTTGGCTAGGTCCCCTAAGTCGCATACATTTAATGAGAGGATTTTCATGGCACAACCCCATTGTGGGTTTGCACTCCTCTAAGGAACCCTTCAATAAGACTTTGCTTACCTTGACAGACTTCATGTGCTACCCTGGCTTGAATGTTAAGCCCTAATATTGGCTCATTGCCCCTTAATTGGGGCATATTAGATTAGTAATGTTATTTTATTTATGTCAGCTTTAAGCCATTAGTTGTAATTATACCTCCTAGTCTCCTATATATACCAAGGAGACATTTTCATTTTGAATCATCTTGTACTTGAACATTTAAGTGGGGTAAGAGGAGGTTTCCCCCTTGAAGAGGCTTATTATCTGAAATTATCTCTTTTTCAAGGCGTAGAGTACTTTTCCTGAGGTTTTTATATGCTATATTAATGTTTGGTTCTTAACATTAAACCAATTTGAAAGCGTACTTTTGGTCGGCCTTTGAGATTTGAACATCTTTGATAGGGTCCTACCCCAAACCACCCAATTGACTGAGATGGTGAGGGTGAAGCCTATGGAGGTAGTGTCCCCCTTGACCTTTTGAGATATATTCTTTGGAATCCATACCTAAATCCAATTTCTCAGGAACAAAAATGTTTCCATATGAAATACTAGCTAAGTTACCCATGTTGCATTTTGGTGAGCAGCTCACCCCATCCATAGAATAGAAATTTTTGATTGCTCTGGTGGAAAAATAATACATACCTTTGAAGAAACAATTGAAGAGTTACTAAGGGAGTCATTTCGAGTAACTGTAGGCCAATTGTTTGAAATATCCATTAATGATCCTGCGCTCTTCTTTTGTAATGATTCCAGTGTCATTGGGACAAAGGAAGTTCCAAGATATATTGGAGCATAGGGGTTGACACGGATAGAATATCCAATGTATTATCCACTGGAATATCCACAGATCCATCCCGCATCTCTTTCAGCATAGAGAAAGGGTTATGTAATAATGTGGAAGTTGTACCTTTGGCTTCTCCAGGGAGAAAGAGGAGTCATGAGAAGAGTCATCAGAGGAAACTAGATTTGGCGCGGGTGGAGAGGATGCCTGAGTTTCCTTCACCTTCCATACTTTCTGAGTGAAAATGTTGGCACACACATATTGAGTTGCCATACTCATGGCAGCAAATGCAGTGAAAAGGAACATTACCATAGTCAATAAGTTGAGAAAACTTAATTGATCCCACCTCTATCTCCATGGACTCAAAAATATAGCACTGACATCTAACTCAACAAGAATTTTGGCCATGGAACGAGCATAAGAGGTTTTGTAAGAATCATATGCAATTATAAACCTCCCCAAGGAATCACCAATTTCCTTGAAGGCTTTGTTGTTCTAGAGTTTCATGGGTAGTTGTGGGAACCTAACCCAAACTGAGGTAGAGTTTGCAAATTCCTCTGAGCATTGAAACTAGGGTGCCATGGATTTAGTGAGAGGAATTCTCTATCAAAGAACCAATTCCCTCATAGAATATAACTATAATCCATTTCACAATAAAAGATGAATTTGATCCTCCCTCGATCCAAAAGGTGAAAGGTTGGTTCTTTCTCCAGAATAGAACCCAAAGTAAGTTGTACCCATTTTCTCAATAAGTCAAGTCCCATCTTGCGGCCCATAAATATCCTAACCATGGTTTTACAAAGGAGAGACTCCACTTGTTCAACCTAGATGTCCCTACCAACCACCAGCAAAATGCCATTTCCTTTGGATTTAACCACCTTCCTTTTCTTGCGGAGGCTTTCTTCCTCCTCCTTTTTAGATAACATATCTTGTGGATCCTTAATTACCTGGATTTGTACTAAATCAATTAGACCACTAGGTGCGGTCTCTACCTTATTTGATGGGGGATTCTTCTTTCTTCCTTCAATGTCTGAATACTTCTCCTTCACTTCACTACTCATCAGAATATCCTTTCTTACATTCCCCAAAGGAGAAGACTCCTTAGAGTCTCTATCACCCCAAGCCACATTGTGATATCCTCAAGAATTAAAACATTTTATTTTATTGTTTGAAAATAATTTCCATTTATGGAAATTCATACTTAGTATTATTAAGAAATTTAACTGGTGTGTTTTTTACCGTTAAGAAAGAGTTTGACTTTCCAACTGTCCTCTTTGATGGAAATATGTAAGAGACATAAATTTTAATATATTTAATGTAGGAAACATATGGAATAGTTAGGTTAAAAATAGTTGACTATGAATCCATGAGTGGGGAACATGTTTGAGTTAACTCAGAGTTGATTTTAACAAGTGTCAGAAGTGGATTTCTATAAATGGAAGCCCCTAAAAATCAAAGATTTGTAAAGATGTGAATTTCCAAGGAGGGAAATGGATTGAAGAAAAGTCCTAGGAAAAGTAAAAATCATATATACAACATATGTGGGAGGCAGGATGTTGCTTAATATGTTGTGGAAAGGAACATTTGATGTGTGAGAACTCACTGTTTTAGTAAAATGATGATTTTATGAATTGTACAGAGGTATATTGGCTAAGGGGTGGATCTCAATTTGCCCTTATGGAGTCATGGCAAGGATAGGGGGAAATTAGGACAAGTAATATTGGTTGGTATGCATATACAGTTGGGTGGAACGTGGTTGTTCCATTTGTTTCTAGATAGTCGACTCAGATATGTATCATTTGTTCATTTTGAATTGTCTTTTCACATGAGTATGCTAATTATTTATAAATATTTCTATATTGTGGGAAGTTATCTTGAAGTTAAAGGATATGAACATTCTGCATGTATATATATATAGACATATTCAAATCCTTGATGAAGTTTATTTTTATTTTGTTACAGAGAAAACGTGTAGATAATGTTTTGGTTGGCTATAGAATCAGACCAATACATAAAGTCCTTGATTACAAAATTCTAAATTAGTTATTTTCTACAAATTGTATAAGTTTCTAGAGTTGTCTAGTTTCTGTATTCTAGAAATTTGAACCTACATGAATGATACCTTAGCAAATGAATTCAAAAATCATGATATGTATGTGTAAGTGATATTGTAGGACATACGATAACTATGATAAATATGGGGAAATTTCTTGAGTGTCCAATTATAACGAAATAAATATTTCCATACAAAGTATAAGTACCCATAGGATAGTCTACTAATAATAGCCAATAATATTATAATGAAATTCTCAATATCAGGATGATAATTTCCATGCATGGAGATTATAGCTCAATTCTTATGTTACAGAATAAAAGTTCAGTAACTAAAATCGAGTTATCTTTATTACAGAAAGTATTGTGAGTAAAATTATAGTACTAAACCAAAGGTTTCTTTGGTTTAACAATTTAAGTTATATCAACCCTTTTTGAAACTTGGATACCTTGTTGTTCGTCAAGGAGATCCTCAAGGGTGGCCTCCTTTTCCATCTGCAGTAAAACAAAGGGAAAACATTTAAGTATAGTACCATTTGAAGAGAGGGATAGGAATTAAATAATCAATAATGATATGCAGATAATCAAACTTACCCTCTTTCTCCAGGTGATGATCGTGACTTGAATGTCGAGTATGCAGTTGCTATTCAAAGAGAGATTATACCTTATGTCTACAAAAAGGCACACTACAGATAAATTGTGATTGTACATATAGATAAATTGTGATTTTACATTCAGTACCCAGATAGTAATGAAAAATTTTGGTGTTAATTATTTATTACCAGTGTCGACCCCAGGGTTGTCGATCCAAAACTGGTGAGAACAACCAAAACGATATAGATAAGGTTGCTTCACACCACCTAATGGGTTCCCTCACAAAAAAAGGGACCCATCATTAAATTCTTTATCGACTCAAATTACTAATACTTGAGGTGAGTATTGAACGATTTGAAATTCGAGTAGTTCTTTTGTTAACTGGTAGTTAAATTTTACATAAATTTACATCAAGTTTTCCACAAGGAATTATGCAACATATCATTAAACACCTGGAGTTATGAAATATACTAGATAACTAAAAGTTGAATTTATTATACATTACCATCACAGAATGATATCAAACGCTACAAAAAAGAGTACCCTTTAAGATTTTCGGATGATTGACTAGAGGAAATTATTTATGCATATGTATCTTTACAGATCTTGAAGATGCTAATTAAAAGTTGCAAGAGATACAGAGTCGTGACCTTAGTGGATGACTATTTTTTTGTTCTAAGTTGTAATGGAATTTACATTTTTTTAAGCATTTTGATATATATATATATATATATAGAGAGAGAGAGAGAGAGAGAGAGAGAGAGAGAGAGAGAGAGAGAGAGAGACCCTTACCACACAACAGTGGGTTATTCTAAATAAATACTACAGTCATTGTGTAAATAAAGTAATTTATAACTCCCAGTGCTAAGTCATCCTAGATATATATATCATTTATATATATAGTAAAACAAGTTTGGACTACTCGTTAACCCTTGTTTTCCAAATCAATAACCAGTGTGAATGCAAGCTAATGCTATCCAACCTAGGACCCTGAATAATGTACTCAATGCTTATTTCATTTAAAAAAATAGAGATATTCTCATGCCAACCTTGAGAGAGTAAATATATCTTATTATAGCTTCTTACCTGATATATCTAGTGTCTATGAAGCATTTATACAAGCCCAAAATATGGAAATGAGTCTAACAGAAAAAAGAAGAGAAGGTATTATAGCATCATGAATTGTTACTAAACTTGTTTCTTTTGCAAACGAGTAAACGACAGTATGGTTGCAAAACGATTTTTTTCGGATTACTGTGAGTGAGATAGAAATGAAACCCATGATATGGAAATGAAACACATGTCTTTTGCGTCTCCCTAAGAATCTTTGAGCCCATAATTGTACCTTACACAGAGAGGGTAGTACCTTTCAAAGTCAAATGTGCCATGTGAAGGTAAGGTTGTGGGCTCATATGGTTGGTGCATTCTCTGTGATTTTCTCATGTATGTACGAGGAGACATGCATACCACCTAAGCTATCAACTCACATTAAAATGCCAAAATACCACAACTAAAACAAATAAGATACGTAAAATTGGAGTCTCATTAGTTCTATTTGGAATTATAATAAATCAAACCTTATAAATAATAAATCCATACTTAATCCTTATATGTATTAAATACTTGAAAATCCTAGCACTAATCGGGCAAGGATAGTACATCCTCAATTTCCAACCAAGTCATGAAATATCAATACGATAGGAGGACTTGGAAAAACTTTTTTCATTGCCATGAATAGCTCAGGCCATAAGTTTTGACCTTGATAATAACAACTCTATAATTTAGAGAAATTAATGGTTGTTAAATAGTTCCTATACATATATGAAGTTGTGTGGTCTAATCAAATTTATTCCTTAGAAACAAGACCTAAAATTATTGGAATACAAGACAACGCTAGTTATAAGGGTAAGACAAAAACATTTAAATAAAATTATAATGTGTGAGTCAAAGAATAGCTTGACAATCTAAGAGTAACATAAATATAAAGGATTCAAATTTAGTATGGACAAATGTTAATGATACTAAGAAGATTTATATCCTGATGAAAAGAAAAAGAAAATTATATACGTAATTGTAATTGTTGGGGTATATTACATATGGTGTCAAATTTGTAGGTTACAACACTTAGGCCTAAGGGAATCACCAGGAAATATGATGTTCAATGAAAAATCTAATAAACAAATTTGTTCATTTGTTACAAACAGATTGTCAAAAAATAATTGTAACTGTTTCAACACAAAATTGAGAAGAAGGTAGACATGAAGGTATTAATAATCAAGAACCTCCTAGAAACCCAGAACATCATTGTGAGAGTAGTTCAACAACCCAGGTATTGAAAACAATGAGGAATCATATCGTGAAATTACAAGTATTCAAATATGATAATGAAAAACTAAAGAAAACATAGGAAGATCAACCGGAAATAAATGAGATGTTATAAAGCACAAAAATGAAAAATATCCCAAAGAATAATGAAGTGGATGAGAAAGTTAGTAAAAACTCCTCAAAGGATTCTAGCTATGGAACAAAAAAAGAAAAAAACTCTTCTAATGACACACATATGACGGAAAATAGATCATCTGCAGTAAGAAAAAGAAAAATAATGGACCATTTAGATGGAGTTTAAGAAAATCAAACCTTCAACATTTGATGGTGAGTCCAAAATTGGTGAAGAGGCAGAAGCTTGGTTACTTGACATAAAGAAATACTTCCAGATTTACAATTACTCTAGTAATATGAAAGTAAGGATGGATATTTACAATCTAAAAGGTAAATCCAAAGTATGGTGGCAAGACTTAAAACTAGCCAAAGGACTAAAGGAAAAGAAAATGGAATGGGTAGATTTTAAGAAATACTTTAAGAAACAATACTTATCTAAAAGTTATTATGAGAGAAAAAACAAAGAGTTCTATGAGATGAAGTGAGGACATATGTCCATGGAGGATCTAATTACTAAGTTTCTAGAATTGTTGAGGTTTGTGCCTTATATTAAAGATGAAAAGGTGAAGGTTCAAAGGTTTTTAAGTTGCTTACCTCAGTCATATAAGGACATAATATAGTTTGATAATACAAAAACTTCGAATGAGGTGTTGTGAAAGGAAAGAATATGCTATGAACAGTACAAACAATGATCTTAAAATCCAATAGCATAGAGAGAAAATAAACAAGAGAAACTAAATCAAAGAAAGAAGGGTTCCAAGACCTCACTATTTCAAAACATGTCTGAAGGACATCAAGAACATAAATCCCTCATAAACTCACCATAAGTACAGGCAAACAATCCAGTTAATTTGGGATTTAAGAAAAAAATTGATGACCCTAGAGAACCATTGAAATGTTGGTGATCTGGCGAACCACATTTGTTTAGAAACTTTCCATGTAGAAATGTTCCAAATAAGACTATTCAAAACATACAAGAAGCTTTGATAGTTGGAGATATTGGAAAAAGTATTCATAGAATTAATGCAGCTTTAGATGGTAGGAAAGCAGATCATCAATCCACCATTGTGGATATTGAAGGTAAAATTCATGACCAAATGGTATCTATTTTAATTGACCCATGAGCTAGTTTAAGTTATGTTACCCCATCTTTGGTAGAATCAAGCAAGCTAAAAAAGGTAAATCATACTAAACCATGGTTAATACGATTATAAATATGCACAAAGAGGAAGGCAACATAATTCATTTTTTAATTTAAGTTGAATATAGATGGACAGGATACACATGTAAACTTAAATGTACCGCCTTTAGGTTCATACGAAATACTCATAGGTATGGACTGGTTAAAGGAGCACAAAGTTGTTTTAAACTATTTTGAAAAATCATTTGTCTACAGAGATGAAAACGAAATATCAAGAACAATGAAAGGAATTAGTAAACCAGTTTCTGCCAGACAAATATTAGCAATGCAATTCAAGAAGTGCATTAGTAAAGGCTGCAAAATTTATGTTATCCAAGTAAAAAACATGTTAGATAAATAAATCAAACCAAGTTTAAAGGATTTTTCCGTGCTTTAAGGATTTGAGGATGTATTCATAGAAGAAATACCAAAATTACCTCCGAGGAGATAAATAGATTTCTCTATTGATCTACTACCTGAATTTGCACCAGTGTCAAAGGCACCTTACAGGATGAATATTCTTGAGTTAACAGAACTAAAAATTCAACTACATGAACTTTTAGATAAATGATATATCAAACCAATGGTCTCACCATGGGGAGCATAGGTATTATTTTTCAAAAAGAAATATGGAACACAAAGATTATGTATTGATTATCGTCAATTGAATAAAATGACGATTAAAAACAAGTACCCTCTACCCATGATTAATGACTTATTTGATCGGGTCGAAAGAGCAAAACTATTCTCTAAACTAGATTTAAGATCTGGTTATCATTAAATCAGAATGAAAGATGAAGACATAAATAAAACATCTTTTAGGACATGCTATGGACATTACGAATTTGTAGTAATCTCATTTGGACTTACTATTGCACCAACAACTTTTATGTGTTTAATGAACAATATATTCAGTCAGTATTTGTATAAATTTGTATTGATATTTATTGATGATATTCTAATCTATTCAAAGTCTGAAGAAGAACACGAACAACATTTGAAAATAGTATTACAGACTCCAAGAGAGCATAAATTATATGTTAAGTTTGATAAATGCAACTTCTATCAAAGAAATATACAATATTTGGGACATTTAATATCAGAAGATGGTATTTTCGTAGACCCCGAAAAGATTAAAGCTATTATGGAATGGAATGTACCTAAAAATGTAGCAGACATGCGATCATTCATGGGGATTATTGGTTATCACCGGAGGTTTACCGAAGGATTTTCCAAAATTCCCTACCCTATTACATCACTGCAGAAAAAGGGAACAAAATTTATTTGGTCTCAAAAATGCCAGGATAGTTTTGATAAATTGAAAGGTTTACTAAATACAGCTCCAATCGTTAAAGTGTCTTACCCTTATAAATATTTTAGAGTTTGTGTAGATGAAAGTAAAGAAGGATTAGGTAGAGTATTGTCACAATATGGACACATAGTTTGTTATGAATCTCGCAAATTAAAAGAACATGAAAGAAACTATGTAACTCATGATCTGGAATTAGAAGTTGTAATTCATGCACTAAAAATGTGGCGGAATTATTTCATGGGATGAAAATTTCTATTATTAACATATAACAATACTCGGAAACATTTTTTTAGTCAAAAGGATCTCAATGCACGACAGGAAAGGTGGTTGTCCTTTCTAAGTGAGTTTGATTTCAAAGTGTGACACATCAAAGGAAAGGAGAATAAAATACTAGATGCACTAAGTCAAAGAACTAATGAACTATATGAAGTTATTATCAAAAAAACATAAAGTAACATTGAGGACAAAATTAAATCCACAAGCATAAATGATGTAGAATACATCAAAACAACATAACAATTGCAGAAAAATGAAGGGATTGTGAATAGTACATATTTCAATATCAACAAAAATGGACTATTAAGGTTCAAAAACAGATTATATATACCAAATTATGTTGATTTGAAGTTGATAATCATGAACGAATTGCATAAAAATCCCTATTCTAGTCATCCTAGATATCCGGAAATTATAACAACCCTAAGAAAACAATTTAATTGGCCTAATATGAAATCTGAAACAGTTGAATACTTAGCTAAATGCTTATATTGTCAACAGGTAAAAGCTGAATATCAACATCCAACAGGTTTATTACAACCTTTACCTATACCAGAATGGAAATGGGAAATTATTTCGATGGATTTCATCACAATTTTTCCTAAAACTCAAAGACAAAATAATTTAATCATGGTAGTAATTGATAAATTCAGTAAATATGCTCACTAGATACTTGTGAAATCTACCTACAAAGCTATTAACATCGCTGAAATTTTTATGAAGGAAATATTTATATTGCATGGACTTCCTAAAGTGGTGATTTCAGATAGAGATGTCAAATTTACATCAATTTTTTTGGAAAGAATTGTTTGCATGTTTGGGAACTAATTTGAATTTCATTACAAGTTATCATCTGCAAATGAATGGACAGATAGAACGTACAAATCAGATTATCGAAGACATTTTACCAATGTACATAAGAATGAAACCAACTAAGTGGGAAGAAAATAACGGTTACCAAGAGTTGGTAAAAATGAGTCCCTTTAAAGTTTTATATGGAAGAAAATGTACAACTCTGTTCAATTGGGATAATTCGATCGACGGAATAATGGTTGGACCAGAAATGCTCCAATAAATGGAACGGATGGTCAAAAAGGTGCAACATAATTTAAGGGTTATGAAATATTGACAGAAAAGCTATGCAGATCAGAAAAGACGACATCAGGAATTTAATGTTGGAAAACATGTGTACCTTAAAGTCAAAGAAAGAAGCATCTCATTAAATCTAGAGAATTGTTCTAAGTTGGAAACAAGGTTTTGTGTTCCATTCGAAGTCGTAACTCAAATTGGAATAGTGGCATACCAGCTAGCGCTCCCTAATAATTTAAAAATTCATAATGTTTTTCATGTTTCATTATTAGAAAGATATATCCATGATCCTACTCACATCATTGAATGAAACATGGTGTAGTTGGAACCAGAAGTCGAGTTCCAAGTGGAACCTCTATGCATTCTAGACATGAAAGAAACAGTACCTCGAAACAGAACCATCGCCAAGGTGAAGGTGCAATGGAAGCACTTTATCCTTGAGAAGCCTACTTGGGAGCTAGAAGATGAAATTATAAAATCATATCCAACTTTGTTCCAAGTAATGAATTGAAAGAAATATTAACACTGAGGAAAATGTTGTACTTAAGGAGGAGAGGATGTGATATCCTCAAGAATTAAAACATTTTATTTTATTGTTTGAAAATAATTTCCATTTATGGAAATTCATACTTGGTATTATTAAGACATTCAACTGCTATATTTTTTACTGTTGAGCAAGAGTATGACTTGCCAACTGTCCTCTTTGATGGACAAATGTAAGAGACAAAACTTTTTAATATATTTAATGTAGGAAACAAATGGAACAACTAGGTTAAAAATAGTTGACTATGACTCCATGAGTGGGGAACATATTTGATTTGACTCATAGCTGATTTTAACAAGTATCAAAAGTGGATTTTTGTCACTAACAACCCCTAAAAACCAAGGATCTGTAAATCTGCAAATTTACAAGGAGGTAAATGGATTAAAGAAAGTCCTAGGAAAAGTAAAAAGGACATATACAACATATGTGGGAGGAAGGACACTTCTTAGTATGTTGTAGAAAGGAAAATTTCGTGTGTGAGAACTCACTATGTTAAGAAAATGATGATTTTCTGAATTGTACAGAGGTACACTGGCTAAGGAGTGGAGCTCAGTTTCCCTTATGGAGTCATGGTCATGCTAGGCAATGATCAGGACAAGTAATATTGGTTGTTCTGCATCTATGGTTGGGTGGAATGTGGTTGTTTCATTTTTTTCTAGTTGGTTTGACTCAGATATGTATCATATGTTCAATTTGAATTCTCTTTTCACATGAGTATATTAATTAGGTATAAATATTACTAGATTATGGAAAGTTATCTTGAAGTTAAAGCATATGAACATTATGCATGTATAAATAGACATATTCAGATCCTTGATGAAGTTTCTTTTTATTTTGTTATAGAGAAAAGTTGTATATAATTTTCTTGATTGGCTACAGATCAGATCAATACATAATGTCCTTGATTACAGAATTCTAAACTATTTATTTTCTACAAATTGTATAAGTTTCTAGAGTTGTCTAGTTTCTGTATTCTAGAAATTTGAACCTACATGAATGGTACCTTAGCGAATGAATTCAACAATCAAGTTGTGTATGTGTATGTGAGATTGTAGGACATATGATAAATATGATAAATAGGGGGAAATTTCTGAAGTGTCCAATTATAATGAAATAAATATTTCCATTCAAAGTATAGGTACTCATAGGATAGTCTACTAATAATAGCCAAACAGATTATAATGAAATTCTCATTATTAGGGTGATAATTTCCATGCATGGAGATTATAGCTCTATTATTATATTACATAATAAAATTTCAGTAATTGAAATCGAGTTATCTTTATTACAGAAAGTATTGTAAGTAAAATTACAGTACTAAACCAAAGGTTCTTTGGTTTAATGATTTAAGTTATATCTCCCCTTTTTGAAACTTGAATACCTTGTTGTTCGTTGAGGATATCCTCAAGGGTGGGCTCTTTTTCTGGCTGCAGGAAAACAAAGGGAAAACATTTAAGTATAGTACCTATTGAAGAGAGGGATAGGAATTAAATAATCAATAATGATATGTAGATAACAAAGAGTACCCTCTTTCTCCAGGTGATGATTGTGGCTTGAATGCCGAGTATGCAGTCCTTATTCAAAGAGAGATTATACCTTCTATCTACACAAAGTCACTGTATAGATAAATTGTGATTTTACATATGGATAAATTGTGATTTTACATTCAGTACCTAGATAGTAATGAACATTTTAGGTGTTAACTGTTTATTACCAGTGTCGACCCTGGGGCTATCGATCCAATATTTGTGAGAACAACCAGAATGATACAGAGAAGGTTTCTTCGCAACGCTTGATGGGTTCCCTCACAAAAAAAAGGACCCATCATTAAAATCTCTANTGTGTATGTGTATGATTGTTCATTTGTTCATTGCTTATTTACTCTGCAGTTATTGGATAATAATGCTTCATTGATATAACACTTGGATTATATGGTTAAATTGTTCTATTACTGATTCACCCCCCCTCTCAGTAATCCAACAGTTGTTTCATTTTTTTCCAGTTGGTTTGACTCAGATATGTATCATCTGTTCAATTTGAATTCTCTTTTCACATGAGTATGTTAATTAGTTATAAATATTGCCAGATTATAGAAAGTTATCTTGAAGTTAAAGCATATGAACATTATGCATGTATAAATATACATATTCAAATCCTTGATGAAGTTTCTTTTTATTTTGTTACAGAGAAAAGTTGTATATAATTTTCTTGATTGGCTACAGAATCAGATCAATACATAAAGTCCTTGATTACAGAATTCTAAACTATTTATTTTCTACAAATTGTATAAGTTTCTAGAGTTATCTAGGTTCTGTATTCTAGAAATTTGAACCTACATGAATGGTACCTTAGCGAATGAATTCAACAATCAAGTTGTGTATGTGTATGTGAGATTGTAGGACATATGATAAATATGATAAATATGGGGAAATTTCTGAAGTGTCCAATTATAATGAAATAAATATTTCCATACAAAGTATAGGTACCCATAGGATAGTCTACTAATAATAGCCAAACAAATTAATGAAATTCTCATTATTAGGGTGATAATTTCCATGCATGGAGATTATAGCTCAATTCTTATATTACATAATAAAATTTCAGTAATTGAAATCGAGTTATCTTTATTACAGAAAGTATTGTGAGTAAAATTACAGTACTAAAATAAAGGTTGCTTTGGTTTAATGATTTAAGTTATATCTCCCCTTTTTGAAACTCGAATACCTTGTTTTTCATCGAGGATATCCTCAAGGGTGGGCTCTTTTTCTGGCTGCAGGAAAACAAAGGGAAAACATTTAAGTATAGTACCTATTGAAGAGAGGGATAGGAATTAAATAAGCAATAATGATATGTAGATAATAAAACGTACCCTCTTTCTCCAGGTGATGACTGTGGCTTGAATGTCGAGTATGCAGTCATTATTCAAAGAGAGATTATACCTTCTGTCTACACAAAGGCACTGTATAGATAAATTGTGATTTTACATATAGATAAATTGTGATTTTACATTCAGTACCCAGATAGTAATGAAGATTTTAGGTGTTAACTGTTTATTACCGGTGTCGACTCCGAGGCTGTTGATCCAATATTTGTGAGAACAACCAAAACGATACAGAGAAGGTTTCTTCGCAATGCTTGATGGGTTCCCTCACAAAAAAAAAGGACCCGTCATTAAAATCTCTATCGACTCAAATTACTCATACTTGATCTGAGTATTGAACAATTTGAAATTCGAGTAGTTCTTTTGTTAACTGGTAGTTAAAGTTTACATAAATTTACATCAAGTTGTCCACAAGGAATTATGCAACATATCATTAAACACCTGGAGCTATGAAATATAGTAGATAACTAAAAGTTTAATTTATTATACATTACCATCGTAAAATAATATCAAACGCTGCAGAATAGAGTACCTTTTAAGATTTTTGGATGATTGACTAGAGTAAATTATTTATTCATATGTATATTTACATATCTCAAAGATGCTAATTAAAATCTGCAAGAGATCTAGAGTCGTGACCTTAGTGGAAAACTATTTTTATGTTCTAAGTTGTAATGGAATTTACATTTTTTAGGCACTTTGAACGTATCCTAACATTTAATATATATATATATGCTTTGGACCAACTGATAAGGCTATGTTAGCCCGAAAAATTAGACCCTTACCACACAACAATGGGTTATTCTAAATAAATAATACAATCATTGTATAAATAAAGTAATTCAGAACTCCCAATGCTAAGTTGCCTTGGATATATATATATATTAAAAAAAAATGGACTACTCATTAACCCTTGATGTCCAAATCAATAACCAGTGTGAATGAGAGCTATCGCTATCCAAGCCAGGACCCTAAATAATGTACTCAGTGCTTCTTTCATTTAAAAAAAAAAATAGATATATTGCCAACCTTGAGAGAGTAAATATATCTTATTAGAGCTTCTTACCTAAGATATCTTGGGTTGACAAAGCATTTTTGCAATACCAAAACCTGACGATGAGTCTAACATCCAAACGAAGAGAAGGTATTTAAACATCGTGAATTGTTGCTAAACTTGTTTCTTTCACAGACAAGTAAATGACAGTATGGTTGCAGAACGATTTTTTCTAAATAACTGTGAGTGAGATAGAAATGAAACCCATGTCTTTCGCGCCTCCCTAAGAACCCTCGAGCCCACAATTGTACCTTATGTAGAGAGGGTAGTAATTTTCAAAGTCAAACGTTCCATGTGAAGGTAAGGTCCTGGGATCGTATGGTTGGTGCATTCTTTGTGATTTTTTCATGTATGTACGATGATTCATGTGTACCTCCTAAGCTATCAACTCACATTAAAAGGTCAGAAGACCACATCTAAAACAAAGAAGAGACGTAAACTTGGAGTCTCACTAGTTCTATCTAGAATTATAATAAATCAGACCTTATAAATAATAAATCCATACTTACTCCTTCCATGGATTAAAGAATTGAAAATCCTAGAGCTAATCGAGAAAGGATAGTACATCCTCGATTTCCAACCAGGTCATGAAATAACAATACAATAGGAGGATTTGGGAAAACTTGTTGCATTGCCATGAATAGCTCGAGCCATAAGTTTTGACCTTGATAATAACAAATCTATAATAGATAAAGAAATGTGTGTTAAATAGTTCCTATACATATATGAAGTTGTGTGGTCTAATAAAATTTATTCCTTAGAAGAAAGACCTAAAATTCTTGGAATACAAGACAACATTAGTTAGAAGGTTAAGAAAAAAAAAAATTAAAGACAATTATAATGTGTGAGTCAGAGAATAGCTTTATGATATAAGAGCAATATAAATATAGAGGATTCAAATTCAGTATGGACAAATGTTAATGATCCGGATTATTTTCGGCACGAAATGAGAGCGGAGATATAATAAAGAAATGCACAGAGATATCGCAGATATCCAATAATATAACATAAATGTATCAAATATGCAACCATAAACACCGATATATAGTAATACATGATTTCTATTAATGAAATAACTGTACAGAGACTGTAAAAATTCAGANATTGCAACATCATGAATTGTTTCTAAACTTGTTTCTTTTGCAGACGAGTAAATGACAGTATGGTTGCAGAACGATTTTTTCTGAATTAATGTGAGTGAGATAGAAATGAAACCCATGTCATCCCTAAGAAACCTCGAGCCCATAATTGTACCTATGTGGAGAGGGTAGTAATTTTCAAAGTCAAACATTCCATGTGAAAGTAAGGTCGTGGGCTCGTATGGTTAGTGAATTCTTTGCGATTTTTTCATGTATGTACGAGGATTCGTGTGTACCTCCTAAGCTATCAACTCACATTAAAAGGCCGGAAGACCACATCTAAAACAAAGAAGAGACGTAAACTTGGAGTCTCACTAGTTCTAATCAGGAAAGGATAGTACATCCTCAATTTCCAACCAGGTCATGAAATAGCAGTACAATGGGAGGATTTGGGAAAACTTGTTGCATTTCCACGAATAGCTCGGGCCATAAGTTTTGACCTTGATAATAACAAATCTATAATAGATAAAGTAATGGTTTTTAAATAGTTCCTATACATATATGAAGTTGTGTGGTCTAATAACATTTATTCCTTAGAAGAAAGACCTAAAATTCTTGGAATACAAGACAACGTTAGTTAGAAGGGTAAGAATTTTTTTTTTAAAGAAAATTATAATGTGTGAGTCAAAGAATATCTTGATGATATAAGAGTAATATAAATATAGAGGATTCAAATTCAGTATGGACAAATGTTAATGATCTAGATTATTTTCGGCACGAAATGAGAGCGGAGATATAATAAACAAATGCACAGAGATATCGCAGATATCCAATAATATAACTGAAATGTATCATATATGCAACCATAAACACTGATATATAGTAATACATGATTTCTATTAATGAAATAAATGTACAAAGATTGTAAAAATACAGAGTGAAAGACTCGCTAGAATGGTGGCAACTTATCTCTGAGAAGAGATGTGATGGCTACTCGCATTCGCAAGAAGATGATTACGATGAGGATCTGAAGGCATTTTTACAATAAACAGGAATGCCAAAAACCCTAGACATCCAAAAACCTAACCCTAGGAGATGAAGCGCCAAAAGTCATGTGGGCCCCATTTGGGTAAGCTAGTACATCAACTTCCCGGGGTCATAACTTTTGCATATGATCTCCATTTTAGGCACATGATATATCATTGGAAAGGTATCATCGAGGAGATTCATTTTGGGGGATAAATCATTCCTTTGCTTATAATTGAGAAGATTTATCCCTAAAAACCTTCATTTGGGCCCTCAAAATGGCCCGGGAAGTTAAAACTGCTAAAAATAGTAAATTGCCAAAATTGCCAGAAAATTGTTTTGAGCCAGTTGGAAAAGGTGGGTGGCCACTGATATCCACCTGGATCATTTAATGATACTAATAATATTTATATCCTTAAGAAAATAAAAATAAAATTATATACATAATTGTTGGGGTATATTACACACGGGGGCTCCAAAACTAGGCACAAGTGGAAATTTGTTTGACTCTGAAAATGTGTTCTTGATATAGTCCACTAAAGGTTTGTAGTTACCCATGTTGAGAGACTGAAAAGAGAAAACAAGCCTCATAATATTGCCTACCAAACCATCGACCTCTCGAAAAAGATTGAAAACAAAAATTAATTGAAAGCTAAGTAAATGCTTCAGTGAGAAAGTGTGGAAACCCTACCACATATATTCACCATCCCTATCACATATATTCCAAATCACAGATCTTATCCATCCCTACCACATATCGTTGCCATCCCTACCACAGATTTTCGCCCCAAAACTATTGTTACTACTTATCTCATGACAATTATCTTCTTGTAAAGTCCCATGTGGCACTTCTACATGGGCTTGTTATTTGTAAATATTTAATAAACTAACATGTGTCATGTTAATGTTACAAATGTGTAACTTCTACTTAGAATATAGAAAACACATCTCAACAGAATAAAAAATTTCCAAATTTGTTTTCCACATCACAAGCACATGTCAAATTCTATTGTGTCCCAATATAGTTTTAACATTTTCACAAAATGTAATAATTTTTTTGATTATTTGATTATTTAACGCAAAACATGCTACTTTGGTCTAGAAGAATTTGAACTTGAATTTATTAATAAGATAGAGAGTTGTTGTTTGTGTGAATCTTGGTGTATTTTACCAAAACATTAATGGATCATTAAGTCATGTATTTTTGTTTTGTAATGATTCACGAAGTCATGTGTTTTTGTATATACTATCAAATTTATCCAATTTTTAATTTCTTTAAGAATATATTTGAAAAACACATGGGGCGTATTATATGGAGGACTCGGGATGAAGCTAGGGTTTGAATGTTTTCAGTAAGCTAGGGTTCTTGATAAAATGTGTGAATCTACAAAAATCCAGTGATCACCACATGCAATTGCCTCTAAGATCTCTCATATGGTGGAGGAAGAGGGGGCATGATCCCCCTCCTATCACGATATGACCACAAATGACCCATCTGGAGTTGATGGATCATGGTCTCCCTTTGAGATGATGTCACATTTGAAGGATAAACTCTATCAAGTGGAGATGAATAAAGGAAAATAAATGGAGGTAGAGGTTGAATCCTCGCATCCAAAGGAAACTCATGCATGGGAATGGGCTAAATCCATTCCTCAAGCCTCTTCATCACCAACATATGTATTTAGTTACACTAGAGTAGTTGAACAAACTAAATACATGAGGGAACATGCCCTGATTATCAAGTTTTTAGGACTATGGCCATCAGAAAGATATTTTCTCAAATGGATTAAAACTTGGTGGAAACCCAAATGACATTTTGACCTAGAGCTAGGCTCAAAGGGTTTTTTCGTAGCCATTTTTCATAACCTAGAAGATAAGGACAAAATATTTGAGGGCTGGTCATATTTATTCAACTCACCTAGCCTTTAAATCCAGTATCGGACGAAGTACTTCAACCTAGAAACAAAGGATTTTTCTTATTCCCCGATGTGGATTCGACTCTACTCACTCCCACAATAATTCTAGCTTGGAGAGATTCTAACAAGAATTGGCAACACCCTGGGTCTATATGTTATAACAGATAAATCCATGCACCAACAATGTTACACCTCCTATGCCTGGATATGTGTGTACATGAACATCTCCAAGCCTCTACCAGGGTCCATAACCTAGAATTTAGGAATCGGGAATGGACCCAAACTATTAATTATGAGCATATTACATTCAACTCCAGGAAGTGTCATCAACATGGCCATTTTTTCATGGAATTTCCCATTAATTCCCCTCATAGAGGTTCATTGGGAGCCCCAGAAAAATCCAAGGATGGTTTTACTCAAGTGCAAGGAAAGAAGAGGCCAACCCAGAAAAAATATACCCTTGGTCCATCAAGACATTCGACAACAAGTAACTCATTTGAGATCCTAAACTAGTTTCCATATTATCAAGTTGTAGAAGAAATGCATAACTATGTAGAGAAAGAGAGGAATCGTGGTAAGGCCAAGGTAAATCTAGATCCAATCCTAGAACATATTTACCCTAATTCATCCCACATCCCACTCGAAGAAGATCAACTCATGAAGGATGGAGGGGACACAGAGATGGTATTGGATGAAAAGGAATTAATGTACATCTATTTGGACAAGCTTGAGGAGGATTATCACAATCAAGAGTTGCAATCCATTCCCTTGGAACAGCTGCAGAAAGTCCATAAATTCTATTTAAACTCGGTTGTTGGTGTGACCTCAAATTCAGGAGGAATTTTAGTCATTCATCAAGACCCATGGAAGGAGATATGAAAATCATCAAAGGAAATAAAAAGAAGAGGAATAAAATCCGCTCAACAGCTCATTAGTGAGGTAGGTTCCTTCATGATTAACTATGGACAAATTCAGAAGCTCACAAAGGGATTATTTCTCTCTCCCCCTCCACCTTCCTCATGAATATCATTTAGTGGAGTGTTAGAGTCCTAAATGGAAGAACCAAACAACAAGTTCTCCAAAACATCATCATAGCTGAAAATCCATATATATTACTCCTTTAGGAGACGAAATGTGCACAAGAAACAGTTGAAAACACACTTTCTAGGTTTTGGAGGAAAATAAACTTTGTTTCCAATGACTCCAGAGGAGCAGCTAGTGGTATTGCAATTTTTTGGAATCTAGCCATGCTCATAATGGAAAATTTTCTTTCTACTAAATGGTCTATCAAAACACATTAAAGAGCCATCAGATCAAATAAGGAGGGGGTCATCACTAATTCCTATGGGCCACAATCAACGCAAGAGAAGGAATATTTTCTCAAAATTTTTTGTTGCCTCATTGAGATTGTTAGGAATAGACGATGGATACTAGGAGGCGACTTCAACAAAATACTCTATCTTGACGAATAATGTGGTGGAATCAGAAGGATGGACAATGACAATACTAGTTTTCAGAAATTCATTGATGATCTACATTTGGTTGATTTAAACACCATCAATGGAATCCACACTTGGTTGAATAGACGGTTTGGTTCTCATCAAGTTGTTTGTGAGCTAGAAAGATTCCTTGTATCAAAATATCTAATGCTGGAAGGTCCCCTTTTGGAAGAAAGCATCCTCCCACATTGTGGATCTGACACTAGATGATACAATTATGGATGTACATTTCATGCTCCCTGTGTAGAAAACCATTCCGGTTTGAAAATTTTTGGATCACCAACCCTAAATTCTAAAACAATTATCCTACCTGGTGGGTTGAAGAGGCGATGACTCATGGTACCCTTATGTACAAATTCCAACAAAAGCAAAAAAAATTCAAGAAGAGACTCAAAGATTGGAACAAAAATGTCTTTGGTAATATCTTTCAATCCCAAAAATCACTGGAGAAACGTATGGAGGAGAGACAAATACTTCTTATCACTCAAGGAAGAATAGAATATCTACAAGTAGAGGAGAAGAGATTAAAACAATAGCTTGAGGAACGATATGCGCAAGATGAAATTATCCGGCGTCAAAAATCCAGATTTCAATGGCTAAAAGAAGGAGAGAAAAATACCAAATTGTTTCACAGGTCCATGATTCAAGGAAGGCATATCAACAGGATCGCAAGGATGGAGAATTATCAGGTACAGAACATAATGGGCCTTGATGGAATGGAGCATGAACTGGTCAAATACTATGAGGACCTTCTAACCGAACCATGTCTTGATCTCTCCATGGCCATTTGCAAAATAACTTAGCATATTCCTTCCCTGATCATAGAAGAACAAAATGAAGATATTATCATACCAATATCAATTGAGGAGAGGATCAAGCGATCAAGGATATGCCAACTGGGAAATCCCCCGGATCGGATGACTTTACAATGGATTTCTTTCCCCATTGTTGGCCAATGGTCCATGAAAACTTATGGCAACTTGTTGAGGATTCGTGTCTTTCTCGCGGAGTCCTTCCAACGCTCAATGCCACATTACTTACTCTCATCCCCAAGGGGGAGGGGGCCACTCACCCCAAGAAATTCCATCATATTTCCCTCTACAGTGTCATATATAATATTATAACCAAGGTAATGGCTCTTCATCACAAACTTCTTCTTCGTTTTATCATTTCTAAAGAGTAATCAAGATATGTAGAAGGTCACTAGATTCTAGACAGAATCATCCTAACTAATGAAGTAATTATCTCCCTAAAATCCCCTCGAACCCCCAACATGATTATCAAGTTAGATATATCTAAATATTTTGATAAACTAATCTAGTAGTATATGCCCTCTCTTCTT
>JASDQU010010735.1:0-30993 GCA_032191745.1 Picea mariana
TAAGAAGTAAGTGAGAAGGTTAAAGGAGTAAAATCAAAAGAATTTTTATTATTAAAGTGAAGAAAAATTCAATCATAAAGTGTGTTATATTAAAAAAGATATAAATGATATTATAAGGTATAAGAGTTTTTAAGATTAAAATGATGAAAGAAATATTTTTTTATGAAGGTTATTTGATTTAATTTTATGAGTTTTCTACATTAAAGGGGAGTATTCAAAGAAGAAAGGTTAACATCATTATTAACTTAGACTATAATGAAAATTATATGAATATTGATTTGCCAAATCAATTATTAATTCTAGAGCCAATAATAATTTAAAAGAAATATATTTTTCAAATTAAAGAGTTACAAGTGACAATTGATGAATATGAATATATATCTCATTTATGTGTTACAACTATGTATAAAGAATAAGTTGACATCATTATCAGGTTACCTTGGTTTAAAAATCTAAGTACCTTCATCTTAAACATGGAGAAAAAATTGTGACATTTCCTTATAAGGATATGATCTAGGTGGATATCGATGACCACCCACCTATTCCAACTAGCTCAAAACACTCTTTTGACAACTTATTATTTTTAGCAATTTTCCGGTTTTTGAATTTTCAGTTTCTGAACTTCCAGGGCCATTTTGAGGGCCTAAATCAAGTTTTTTTCTAGGATCAAGCACCTCAATAATGGACAAATGCTCTAATTGAGCCCCTAAAATGAATCTCCTTGATGATACATTTCCAACGAGCTATCATGCGCCCCAAACGAAGATCGTATGCCAAAATTACGCCCCCGAGAAGTTGATACACCAAACTACCCAAAACGAGGTCCACAAAACTGTTGGCTTTTCATCTTCCGAGGTTAGGGGTTTGGATTTTATTTATGTTAAAAATTCCTTTAGAGCCTCATTGTAACCATCTTCTTTCGAATGTGAGTAGCTGTCACATCTCTTCTCAAAGATAAACTTCCACCATTCTAGCGAGTCTTTCACTCTGTATTTCAACAGTTTTGTACATTTCGCTCATTAATAGAAATTGTGTATTACTGTATTTCTATGTTTATGGTTGCATATCTGATATATTTTTGTTATATTATTGGATATATGAGATCTCTCTATACTTTTCTTTATTATATATCTCATTTCATGCCGAAAATAATCTAGATTAGTGGTATCAGAGCATGCTGCTCTTGATCATTTTTTCAGTGCATGTCCCTGACAAGGTCCAAGTATAGCAAGTTGGGTCTCGAGCTTGTCTCTCTTGAGGAAAATTTCTCTTGCACGCCCAAGAAACCCTCTGTTGTTCCTGAGTCTGTACTTAAGGCTCAAAAGTACAGTGTCAAGGCATCCGAAAGTGGTTAGGATATGGAGAAGGGAAAATGTCAACCTTCGGAGAAAGAATCTAAGGGAGATTTATTCGTTGGGGTTGTCTGGCTTCGAACTGCTCCTGAATAGTTATGTCTCGTTCAATGGCTGCCCATGATTGTTCGAGTTCGACCCGGTTAGTTGCTGTTTTAAGGATAGTGTTGAAGAGGTTTAAGGCGATGTGCGTTTGGTTCAATAATCCGGGTTCAACGTTAGGTTGAGTTGGTGTGGGAACTGTCATGGGGGAACAACACAGGTAAGAGAACTTTAAAGAAAGGTTGAGTGCTGTATCAGTTTAGTCTTATAAAAGAGAATTTACGGTTGCAGAATTAACAATGGACGCAAATCTAAGGCTCGTTCCCGTAACTGTATTATATTTAAATAAAAGGGCGGGATGGGAGAAAAACATAGAGCCGTTTACAGTGTCAGGTTCCTACCAGGGGAAAATCTCACGAAGTAAACAGGAGAAGAAAATATGTAAGAAAATAACCGATGTAACAAAAAATACATGTAGAGTTCCGAAACTGTAGATTGGTCTTACACAGCTGATAGCTGGTGTAGAGGAAAGGCAATAAACAATTACAGAAAACCCAAAATTTATTCGTTATAGTAGTGGTAGTACTAAAGTATAACGAAGCACATCAATTATGAATATGAATTGAAATTGAAAAATGAGGAACAAGAAAGAAAACTTGTAATACAGAAGTGATGGAATTGAGAATCTCAGATCTGGTTGTATTAAATCTCAATGAAAAAACTCTATTACAAAATCTCAAAAGGGTCCAGCCTGGTGTATTTCTCTCTGGGGTATATTTATACAATTTCTGCAAAGCAGGTAGAATCTCAATAGTCGCAAAAATTTCAGTTATGATAGAGGAGAGAGAAATCGCTCCATCTCCCCTAATCTGTCTTCACTTAGTGCCAGGTGCTCGTCTTCGCGCGGACTCGGTTTAGGCGATACATCTTTCCACAAGTTGAGATACGAGCCGTGAAGGTTTCGCTTGACAGCTGGCCTCGGCGAAGTAACATTCTCGGGCTAACTGCTGCAGCTTGTCCCCCATTTGTGCATCGATGATGTCGAGGGCACTTAGTTGCGCGCTGGGCTAGATCAAGTGCTTGTCAACTCGAGCCATGTCCACCCTATCTATCTGAGAGATATCGGCTGAATCTCTCTCATCCTTCTCTTTTAGATCAAACGAGATCTGTTCTACATTCATTTTCATTAATGTTTCTACGTCACCTCCACTGTCCATACCCAACAACTCACCATTTATAGAATTAAAGGCTTCTTCTAATGAATTGGTTACCCTTTGGGCTTGTTCCTTGCCCAGGGAAATGTTGTGCTCCCAATCCTTCAACAGAATATTGCCTCTGGTTTGTTCTGGGATGGCGAGTCCGGGAGAACCTGTTGAAACTCTGTTGTTCATGGCTATCACAGCCTCCTGGAAGGCGACCCGAGCCGCTTCAGCATCCCTTTCTTTGATAGTCAGGTTCTCGGAAACCTGGTTCATCAACAGACAACTCTCTCGGATCGCTCCCACTTTGGCGAGCAAACTCTGTTGTGCTGAAGAGATTCTGTTCCGAATCTCGATTGCTCGGGATTTAAACCCATCGACGTAGATCATCCTGCTTTCAGTGATCTCTACCTAAGCCTGCAGCTCGACAATCATAGTTCTTTGTTGCCCCGCCTGTATCCGACCGTCTCGGACCACTAGATGTACTTGCTCGAGCTTGGTTTTAAGCACTTCTATCTCATTTTTATCTGCCAGTCGGGCTAGTTCTATCTCTGCGCTTACCTGGCCTTGAGCATTTTCCGTGGCCGAGGCCAATCTGGCCTTGAGAGTCCTTATCAGGTGATTTTTCCTATTGAGCTGGTTTTTTAGCAATCCGATCGAAAACTGATTCACCAATGCATATGCTCCTAGCATTCCTGTGATCTCCGTGGCGAATTGATCATTCTTTTTGTTCTTTCCATCGGTCATAACTTTGAATTTATTAACAGTCGACTCTCCCTCTTGGTAGAACTCTCTTTTCACCACCGCTTTTCTCTTTTTATCAAAGAAAAATTCATTTGGAGGAAGTTCCTGTGCTCTTATGGGCCTAAGTTCCTCATTGAAAATCCATCCCTCTTCTATATTTCCTTACGTCGACTGCAAGGGGGTGAAAGAAGTGATGGGTTCTCCGATTTGTTTCGCTGCTTTTCCTGGGGTGTCGATCGGGTCCTGCTTCTTCGGAGGTTCAGGGGTCTTTGTCTCAGTTTCCGGATTCTGTTTCTTAGGTGGGTCCGGAGTTTGTGCCTTTGCTTCGGGCCTCTTTGTTTGTTTCCCCTCATCCTGGTGTTTTCCCGAGTCAGGAGCTGCATCTTTAGGGCCTTCAGTATCCTTTGGTTCCGTCTCGGAAACGCCCAAACTTCCTCCTCGCAACATAGCGGGGAGACAACTTCGTCTGTGTTCCTGAAATTTCAATACAGAGGCTGTGTCTTCGGGTGCTAAGGATCAGATCCGAGCCAACACTTCCTCATAAGACCTCGCCCCTCGAAAAATGTCATCCGGGGGTGAAAACTCATGTTCAAACCTCTTTATCCCACAATTAGCTAAATGGTTGCTCACGATTTTTTCGAGGATCATGTTTTTTATACTCGATGGAGACCAAATTCAGGTCTTCCAGGGCTGCAGCCTCGGCTTTGGTATGTCTGAAATCCAATAAAGAATAAGAATTTAGCCGAACGGGAAAATACGACCATACCTTCTTTGAATATGCTTTGAGTTATTTACTCACCCCACCAATCACTGTTTGTCGGACGACCTCGCGACAAGCTAGCTTGTCGGGGATGAAAAATGGTAGTGCAAGCGGGGGAATAGCGGCCCCAAACACTCTGAAGTAGGAGAACTCTGCCTCCACGTACCAGTCTGCTATACCACTCAGATTTGCAGCAATGCTGTCTGAGATACGAGGTGGTGGGTGACCAAAAATGGCGATATGCAGGGGCACCATCACCCAGTTGAAAATTTCGTATATGAAATGGTCCGCTTTATTTTCCCATAGTTTGTCGTGATACACATGTACGGGTTTTTCTTGGGCTGGATTCCAAGCCCAACTCATCAAGGGGAATGGTGTCATGGAACATATCACGTCCATAATATATGTAGACATGAAAAATGAGGACGGTCTCCCACTTGCCTTCTGCTCCCGATACTCTGTGACCCGGTTGGCCAAACTGTCCGAGAGTATCTTTGCCCAATTAAACGAGCAACCTTCTGCGACCCGAAACATGAGAGGCACCCACGCAATGAAGAAATGCGATGTGTCCTCTTTCCCAAATAATCGGCACGTCATCATGGCCACATACTTATACTGTGGCTCCAATGAAGCGATCGAATAAACGCCCTGGTCATTTGCTCTGAATTTCGCGGAGCGCAAAACCCAATCCTTTATCAAACCGGGCATGGTTTTATCATATTGTGTGCACTCCTTCTCTTTGAACTCCTCCAGGAATTCAACACCATATGTGTATTCAGATGTCGTTGGGAGCTTATACATGGTTTGGATATGCTCCGGCCTAAAAGTCTCGACCGTGACCCGCTGGTCGTTCATGATAGTTCTGGTGGGTAGGTCTATGTGATCCAACACCCATCGGATCATATCATAATATGGGAGCAACCGTGGTTTGGTTGCTACCCTGTGCATTCCAGATTGGATAACTATCTTGTATTTAGTGTTCAGGTCATCCTTTTCATTATCGTCTGAGTCTGAATAGTTCACTAGTTCTGATTGCAGAATGTCCGAAACGAAAGACCAGCTGGGGACCGAGTCGACACTTCGGGGCGAAGTATCGGAGATAGTATCCGAGCCTTGTCCTGTGACCTCGACATTTGCCTTTGCTGCTTTCCATGGAGCCATAGTTGAAGCTTGCGTTTTCTCCCTTCTGCGATAGAACTGTGTATACATGCAGAAATTAGTTCACTTGAAAATGACGAGCTCTGCGTGCTTATGAAAATGCGTTCGTTATAATAAAATGAAAACTCTTATATATATTTGAAAATTCGGTACTTTTCGAAATAATCCTGTCAAATTATAATTAGAAACAAATTTATTGCGTAAAATCTGATCTTATATGCGTGGATCTACCCTATTTTTCCATAAATGTCATAAATTTCTGGTGGTTTGACAGTCAGTTGAAGTAGGGAGAGAGATGGCTACCTCGGGAAACGTGCAGGCCTCGGGGCGAGGGATATATCTTGCCTTATCTTAAAATATCAAATCTTACCAATGTTAATCAATTTCTCGCCGTTCACTACTTCGTGTATTTTCTTTTAACATTTTGAGTCCCCACCTCGCAAGATCGCGAGGACCGACTTTGGCTTAATTAACAGTAATCGTGATTTGGAGCATCATTAATTTTATAATCAATTTATTCGCCATATCGCAACTCGAAACTTCGAAGAAAAGTTTCTGGGAGATTAGTATGCCGAGTCGCGAAACCACGAGATGGCGATAATTAAGACTCAATTAAGGGGAAGAAAATCTTAGATTAGGCGATTAATTAATCATGCTATAATTACGTCGTGACTTCGTGAGTCGGGGTTTTAGACGCCGTAACTTTCAAAAAGATAGTGTCGAGTGGCGAAACGCCGAGAACAGATCTTAACCATGGTTATCCTTTTTGCCTTTAATCCCTGACCAGGTTTAGCCCGAAAGAACCTCGTGTTCTCGGCTCTCGGAGCTGTAAAAAAGAAAATTCGAACTTGGCGAATGCCGAGGCGCGAAACCCTGACGACGTCTAATCAATGAGTTACAATATTTTACCCTGGTTACTGTCTTGAGTGAAAATTTAAAACGACTTCGCCGTTTCGTGACTCGGGACGTGTGAATTCATGGGTTATAGTATCCGACTTGCGAGATCCCGAAGTAAAACAAAAAAGGGAGCGAACATTCTTACAAAAGTGGACTTGTTTAGAGAGTAGAAAAGCATCGCTGCTTACGTGACAAGGTTTCAGAGGTCTCATCATCTCGAAAGGAAAAAGAAAATCAACTTTGGGTTTCAAGTATCAAATTTGAAAATTGTGACAGGCCAAAATCAAAGGCGGCTCCAACACCCTCCATGGCAGAAGAAAAGAAAAACAACAAAGCAGATAATTCTATTAATATGTTGCTTGAGCAAGCTCTCACGCGACGGAGGGACGAAATGATGGAGAATTTTTCCCACATCCTTCAATGCCTATCGATAACAACATACACGTCTTCATTATGCAACCACTTTGGAGGAACCTCTCCTTTCAAGGTATAAGTTAATTTTGATATTCTCATATTTGAAGGAAAGATAGATGTAGATGCCCTAGAAAAATGGTTAATTATGCTAGAAGGTTATTTCTCTATTCATAATTTCTCTGACAAGGAAAAGATTCCTTAAGGCTCTCCCCCATGTCAAACATTGGTGGGAAACTTACTGGGAGCAAAGTTCCATAGAAGAGTCTGGAATATATGGGGCCGAACCCACTTAGGATTTTTTTGTGGATGCGGTCAAGGAACAATATTCCCATGTTGGAAACTATGATGACCAGTACATGAGATGGACCACACTGTGGCAAGAGAGGGGACAATTAGTGTCGGAGTTCACCAATACCTTCCATACCTTGCGCACCAAGCTGGGTATCAAAGACTCCAAGCGACATCTGGTTCTAAAATACCGTGGGGCTCTACACAGATACATCCAAACTAAAATGGATTTTCTGGACATCTCTTAACTGGGTGCTGCTTATAGATATGCTGTTAAAATATAACATAAATTTAAGCACCAGAACAAGCGCGAGTTCAGGTCTGCAAATCCGCAACAACCAAAGTATGGTAAAGATGACCCTAACAACCAGCCTTCAAAAAACCACTCCAATCCATAAGAAAATAAGGGTAACAGAAAGATGAAGAAGGAAACTAGAAAATGGTGCAATTTCCACAAAATCCCTTGGCACAACATCGATGAATGTCACTCAAAACAATCATTGGTGGCCGAAATCAAATACAAGGAGCCAAACCTTGATTCATAATATGATTCAGAAAATAATGGTAGAATACAGATCATCGACGTAGACCCCACTGCTATTGTCGCGACTGCAACAATTCAACCAGAAGAACCAACAGATCCTGTAGAGGGGGAGCACCTTTTTCATTCATAGATGTGGTTGAAGGGGACCCCACTGCATTTTATTGTTGAAAACATAAGCAAGAAGAACCTCATCTCAGTAGAGGTTGTCAAACAATTGGGATTGTTGACAACACCACACCCGCTACCATACAACATCCGAGACGATATCTTCATGTTAGCCAACAGTGCCGATTGTCATACGACATCCATCCTTTCAAGGATGAGGTATTATGTGATGTTACCTTGCTGGATGTCTGTGATGTTCTCTTGGGCCATCCATATATGTGGAAGCACCATGATATTTATGAGTCTCGACCCCATAGTGTCATTGTTGCTATGGGGTGTCATCTCTACAAGATACTAGAGGTATTTCCAACTATTGTCCCACCTAAATAGAGCCACAAGGTAGTATCTCATACTACAAAATTCAGCTTCTTCACAATCTGTTAAAAAGGTGAACATAAGGACACTACAACCACTACAACCTCAATCCAAGCACCTTCTTTCCAACAGAAGCAAATCGACAAGATTGCAACAAAGCATAAAAATTCCTTCTGCACATAGGCATCTCATGTAGCCAGAATGATTAAAAAGGTCCAACCCTTCCAACCATAGGTTCGTGACAACCTTCAACAAGCTAAGCAACGCAACTTCTCCAGCAAGGCAAACATCTCATCAAGATGTAGATTCAATAAATGATTTTCCCTCTCCCCTGGGCACTCAATGCAATGGAGACCATTTCTTCCTAAGGAGGGAGGATTGATCTAAGTGGATATCGATTTCCACCCACCTATTCCAACTGGCTCTAAACATTCTTCTAGCAACTTACTATTTTTAGCAGTTTTCAGTTCCTAAACTTCCAGGGCCATTTTGAGGGCTTAAATGAAGTTTTTTTCGTGATCGAACACCTCCATGTAATTCTAAATCTTTTATTGAACCCCCAAAATGAATCTCCTCGATGATACCTTTCCAATGAGCTATCATGCACCCCAAAAGGAGATCGTATGCCAAATTTACACCCTCGGGAAGTTGATAGACCAAACTACCCAAAATGGGGTCCACAAAACTATTGGCTTTTCATCTTTCGGGGTCAGGGTTTTGTATTTTCTTTATGTTAAAAAGGCCTTTAGAGACTCATTGTAACCATCTTCTTGCGAATGTGAGTAGTCGTCACATCTCTTCTCAGAGATAAGCTTCCACCATTCTAGCGAGTCTTTCACTATGCATTTCTACAATTTTGTACATTTCACTCATTAATAGAAATTGTGTATTATTGTATCTCTGTGTTTATGGTTGCATCTCTGATATATTTCTGTTATATTATTGGATATCTGAGATCTCTCTGTACATTTATTTATTATATCTTCGCTCTCATTTCATGCCGAAAATAATCCAGATCAGGATAAATTGATGACATTCCAAGACACCACTATGAGGTCAAAATCGATAATACCTTCATCAAAAGACTTTAAAGATATCTTCAAGGTGATCCTTCAAGAAAATCAAAAGTCAATATCCAGGATGAAAAAATAATTTGATGAAGTTATTACAGAAAAAATGAAGAGATTTTCTGCTTAAAAAACCACAGTAAAAAACTACTTACACAGATCAAGAAGTCAAAGGATAGAAAACAATGTGTTTATAAGTTCGAACAAGAAAATCAGGACCTTGGAAGGAAATTATCGGGAAAAGATGAAGAAACCTCACGTTTAAAGAACCTTAATCAAATATTATTGGAACAAATTAGAATGCTGAAAGAGGAAGAAGCTAAGAAGGAAGACAAGAACAAAGTCAACAAATCAGATAAGGAATAAAACTCACGCCTAAAGGTTCATAATCAAAGTTTACTCACATAGATTAATAAATTAAAGAGTGATAAGAAGTCGCTACAGAAGAAGCTAGAACAACTTATCAACAATGAATTATTGGTTGATAAAGAGACAATGACTGAACCTATGGAACTAGAGAAATATTCAGATGTAAAAAGCCCAATTGTAGATAAATGAATTAATACAGACCCAATCAACCTTAGAACTCAAAATGATGCAAATCCAGTTGATGTAAAGAGGCCTTCAAATGTCGAAGTAGAAACAAGCAAGGGGTATGAAGAAGACTCAATTCCAAAAGTTAATCAAGAAAAAGCTACAAGTATACGAGGTAAATCTCAAGTTGCAAGGATGCCTTATCAAAATCCTAATCACAAAAGTCAATACTTCAACCAATCAATGTATCAAAAGAAACAAATGACCGATATGCCGAAGACTATTACTTCCACTACAAGTGGTGCTCAAAGTAGAAGCTATCATGGGAGTCGAAATACATCAAGTTTTTTCCAAGAACCCTATAAATGACTAGTTCCACAGAAGATCAAATTAGGCTAGACAAAATCCTTTACAATTCAACAATTCTACTCGACGCTTAGAAGATCCTATCGTCTCAAGTCCTCAACAATCACTAACTCAAGAATAAAGAATCAACAGAGAATATTACAAGTGTTATGACCCAAGGGGCCCATATATATGGCTAAATGTATATGATATGACCCCAAGGGGGGGTATATATGGGCCTAAATGTACATGTAATGTGTAAATACATATGTAATAGGGTCGGCCTAGTGATAAAGGGGCCTCATGTGCAAGTGTAAATAACTATATATAAGAGATCATGTATTCACTATTGAGAGGGGAATTGTGAAGTATGAAGGGTCTTTGGTTAGTTCGAGGGGGTTCCCCAATTATTTGAGGAGTTATTGTGTAACTTGTCTATATTGGAGTTGTGCTCCATGTTGATATTCTATACACGGTGTGTATTTATGTTATTTTATGATATTTTGATTATTTGGAGCACAACATTTGGTATCAGAGCTCAAGGTCTCGGGGTTTCGCTGCTACATCTGAGACACCTTGGAATTTTTTCTATAAATATTTCATAAGGAACCCCTTGGAGTTTATTTAGTAGATGGATCAAGGTACATGGGGTTCAAATTTCATCTCCTAAAGCCTTATACTTTCGGAGATATAGCCTGTGTAAGATAGGGTTCTGGAATCATCTTGAATTTAGTCATTGCAAAATTTTCGATATAAAATATTTTCTGTTATGTTTCAGAACCTGAAATCCATAGGATATTCAAATAAATTATCAAGGTATCTTTGGTAAAAATTTCAGCTTCTAGGTAATCCTACTTTTGTATATACACCCTGTGGAAGATAGGGTATCTGACTAGTGCTATTGACTAGTCTCAAACATGTGTTTCGGGTAAAACAATCATAACTTATTCATAGAAGATCCAAATTGAGTGGGAATAGTTGCATTGAATATTGGAAATTCTATAGTATTTATGGTACAATTTTCAGAATTTTATATCAATTATTGTGCATGGGGCATGCTATACAAGTGCTCTCTACCAGAAAGGAAAAAAACCAACAAGGTTATCATAACTTCCACTTGGCACATCCAATTTTGGTCAGACATGTGGCATTGCAGAGAATAAATTTCATAGTACTACAGGTCTCAATTTCATACTGAGAAGGGCCAAAATTTAAGAGTTATATCATAAGTAAGGTCGGCCAGGAGGACAGACTCCAAATCAGGGTTTCAAAGGTATGTTCACTTAAACCTATCATAACTTTTGATTGGAATGTCTGATTGAGTTGATTCAAAATTCATTGGAAATATAAAACATAGAAGAGCATATTGGAACAAGTATTAAAACTATTTGAGATCTTTATCCTTAATATATTGAGGTTGTTATTTGAGGGTTGGGATTAGACCTCAATTAAGAATCAATGGAAATATCTAAATTTACAAGAGATGAAGATACATATGAAATCAATCCTATGGAATGGTTGAGGTTGGTAAAAGAATATAATATGACTCCTACGAAGGCAATAGATTATTTTTTTGATGAAGCTTGGAAGTGGTGGATGAGTGTTGATCAAAATACTAGATTGCACTGCACATGGGAAGGATTTGAAAAACTCTTCTCAGATAAATGGATTAGGGATAAAAAATGGAGGAAATGTATAGAATTCAAGATGAATTAAAAGAAACAAAGGAAGAGATTAAGAATAAGGGTGAGGAGTTATATAAGATAATATCCCTTAATGAATCACTCATTAAGGAGGTTAAGAACCTAAAGCAAGAAAATATTAGCAAAGGCAAGTGGGAAAAATATGAATCAAGAGAAGATTTGAAAAATAAAGATGAAGATATATGTAGATTACAAAGCCATAATAAAAACTATTGGATGATGTTAAGAGATTGAAAGAAGAAAAGAAGAATTGTCAAAATAAATAAGAAAGAAGAATCTTCGATGAAGAATCTACCAAAAGACTACACGAGGAAATTTGCAAGAAGGTTGAAGAATCCTTAAATATAGATGAGGTAAAGTCAGAAATACAAGCCAGAATTGAAGAAGGGCGTCATCATTTGTTAGATGGGATCACATTGCAGCTTCAAAAGGAGAAAGAAGACTAGATTCAAGAAGGTCAACAGAAGATACTTGAAGAAGTTGAACTCCATCTAGAGGATGTACATGCCAAATATGATGGTATTATCTCGAAGTCTAGAGTAATCAAAGACGAAGAAAATATGATCGAGGATTCCAGTGTAGCTGAAAATAAGATAGATGAAATGCATGTGAAGAGTGAAGGAAGACCATAAAATGTGAAACCATATCGACACCCTCATTACCAAGTAACATTTCAAGGAAGACAAGAAGGACGATATCAACATTATGAAGGAAGAAGATGGAATACTTGTCAATATTCATGGAACAAGGGATCACCAAACTAATCTTCAACAAGCTATTATCAGAGACCAACAATGACTAAAAATTGGAGAAGCTTCAACAAAAATACATGAAATCAAAGGAAAGAAAATTATTCAAAAACTAGACACCAAGGATTAAGACCAAAAATAATTGATTTTGGATGGATAGATCATCAACAATGGAATGAAGAAAGAAAGAACTTAAAAAAATCATATTACTTGGTTTCATCACATGTGAAGCCTTTAAATGCAAATCTTTGAGGGCAAAGCTTTTTGAAGGAGGGTACTATGTTATGACCCAAGGGGGGCATACATATGGATAAATGTATATTATATGACCCCAAGAGGGGGCATATATGGGCCTAAATGTACATGTAATGTGTATGTAATAGGGTCGACCTAGTGATAAAGGGGCCTCATGTGCAAGTGTGAATAACTATATATAAGAGATCATGTATTCATTATTGAGAGGGGAATTGTAAAGTATGAATGATCCTTTGTTAATTGGAGGGGATTCCCCTATTATTTAAGCAGTTATTGTGTAACTTATCTATATTGGAGTTGTGCTCCACGTTGATATTTTGTACATGGTGTGTACTTATGTTATTTTATGATATTTTGAGTATCTAGATCATAACATTACACTTTGTACAAAATCTCAATGCGGAGCACAACTCCAATATAGATCAATTACACAATAACTCCTTAAAGAATAGGGGAACCCCCTCCAAATAACCGATTACCTTTCATACTTCACAATTCACCTCTCAATAATGAATACACGATCTCTTATATATAGCTATCCACACTTGCACATGAGGCCCCTTTATCACTAGGCCGACCCTATTACATATGTTTTTACACATTACATGTACATTTAGGCCCATATATGCCCCCCCTTGGGGTCATATCATATACATTTAGCCATATATATGTCCCTCTTGGATCATAACAACAAGCCAAAGAAATAGCTAGGTCTTCCATAAGTATGCTTTGAGGACAAATCATTTGTAAAAGGGAAGGCTATGTAACGAACATAAATATATAAAATATATCTAGATATAATAAATAATCATTACATAATAATAATTAGTACATCATAATGAAAATACATGTCTTATCCAAAAGACATGTCTATTAATGAAAAGGCACCCTTGCATGGGTATATATAGCCCTCATTGTCATTGTAATCAATCATCTCATTCATATGCATTTTTACTCAATATAATATTATTTCATCCTAAATGGATTACCTTATTCTATCCTATTTAAATTGGATATTTTTATAATTGTCAAACAAATTTATTTATCAATTATATGAAGAAAATTAAATTCCAAATTTTAGAAAAAAGAAAGGAATAAACACAAAAAACCAACATTCAAGAAAGACATAGAAGTTGGTGTAAAAGTCATTTATACAACCCTCTTTAGGAATTGTCCAAGGGGATCCCCATTTGTAAAATGTATTTTTATCTAAGAAGAAAACAAAGAATTACATTAGACTATTCACAAAGAATAGGAGGCCAAAGAATTACATCTAATAAAGAATAGGATGATGTTCCTTTCGAGTTCATGGAATCAATAATTCCACCCCTCAATCTTAAAGAGGTAGATAGGAAAAATATTTCCTTATATGCTTCAAGTCCTCTCATAAGAGGACGAAAGAACAAAAATGAACTTAAATAATGGACAAAATGAAAGAAATAAGGCCCTAGATTTTAGTCCACTTTGGTTGTGTCCTTCAATTGATATGGATGATAAAGAATATTCTTTCAAGCCAATATTCCTTGTAGATATACTTCTATTTCATGTTACGTAATTAGTTTGCAAGGGATACCCTTGTAGATATAGTTGATAAAGTAAATATGTTAGATTGAATCAAGCCTATTCTTATATTCTTACAAAATCATGGGATTGATGCTTCTTTGAGAATATAAGCACTATTGAAATATGTAACTTGGTTGCTCAAGTAAAGCCCATACCCTTTTCGATGATATAATTCAAAGTTACAAATATTTAAGTATAAAAATAAAGATGTTTCGTTATAATATTTTCTTATGTGTGTTTTTAAACGATTTCATACATTTATTCAAATCAAGGTTAAACCCAACGTTTGCAAACCAAAAGGATCTAAGTTCACATAGGAAGTTAATAAAAACAATGTTTCATATTGGGCCATAGCTAGTGATTTTATCATAGAGTTATACAATGATTCTATAAAGGATTGAGTTCGTGAAATATGTTGTGCATGGTATAAATTTTGATATAGTTAATTCATATAAAAATTATAAGAATTAATAAATAATTTTTTATACTTATAAAAAATTATAAAAATTAATAAATAATTTCTTATACCAGTTTTTTTTGGGTCTTAGATTTATTTTTTAATATAAGTTGTTAGTTTTTAGGGTTATTCTGAAAGTGTTTACATCATGCTTGGGGATGCTCCATGTGATGTGAGGTGCATGGTGTGTTGATTACTATTGGTTGTACCATGTTAGAAATACACATTGGAGATAGCTTGCTCATGGGTTTCGATGCCTTGACTTGATGTTTATGTGGTGCACTTCCTTAGGAGGTTGGACAACTATGTATCTTGGTGACTTCTTCATGAGGTGTGCACATGGGGGTTGGTTGGTTGCTAATTGGGAGGACACCTCACCTTTGAGGAGGAGCATTGGGCATCTTGGAGGGGGGTGTTGAGCCCTAGATGGCACAAGGACACTTGGTTGCTTGCATGGAGGCTTGTACTTGACATTAGGATGCTTGGGTTGATGAGTGATCATGTAGGTGTGGTGGACACAGAGGTACACACGACTTAGGAGGTAGAATTAGAGAAATGGAGGCCTTTAGAGAAGGAGTGTTGGACATGTCTTAAGGAGCATTCAACCTTGGACCCTTTTTTGTTGGACATGCATGACTTGGCACTTGACATGTGTCACTTATAGTTAGAGTCCTTTGCGTGTGGCCCTATTTAGTGTGTACACAGGTTGCTTTTTGTGGACTAGATCCACTTGTTATTGTTGGCCTCCCTCACCTTTCATATACATAAAGGGAGGAGAGAGTCTTTTCATTATCCTAGGTGATCACATACTTGTGTTAGATATGTGAGAGCTAGGGTGACTTAAGATATTTTTCATTGTATTTGCTCTCTTTTGTCTTGATAACTAAGGTTCTTGGGGATATCCAAGAGAAGGATAGGGTTAGAGTTTTTTTCCTAAGAAGACAAGGAAGCTAGGGTCTAGAAGAAACCCTAGGGGAGAAAAGAGAGAACTTAATATTGTGGGATAAGAAGACTAGGGTTTTGTGACATTTCAAAACCCTATTGCTACTTGGAGTGCTTGATGTGGAGAAGATAGGGAGAGACTATCTTGTACACTTGTGGGGGGGGAATGTAGGTGCCAAGGAAGACTTGTTGATGTGTATGCTAGCTCATTGCGGATATTTGGTGGAGAGACCAACTTTGATTAGGTGATTCCTAGCTAGAAGGAGTTGGTGGCTAGGGTTTTCTTATTGTTCTCCTTAATAGGGTTTGGACAGCTTGACTTGTACTAGCTCGTATTGAGCTAGAGTATGTTCTTGTACTTCACCTTATATACATACATACATACATGAATATATATGAAGTGTTCAAGTTGTCCAAGCTTTGTGTAATTGCAAATTTGAATTTTAGCTTGTTATCTTCATGATTGAGTAGATTCTAGCATTCGTTATGCATGCTGATTTGACATAACATTGAGTAGAATTTGTTAAGTGATTTAACGCACATATAACAGGTCTAGGGGTAGATTTACTACGATAATAAATCATTTTCAGATCTGTTATACACTTGGAAATTGTTCATTGAGGGTTGAAACTTTGTGATATTTAAATCACTTGATTGGAATTTATTTTCTTGGATTACCTTGTGAATTAGGTTGAAGAGAAGTAAAATATCTACTACTACAAATTAATATTTTAGATTCATCCATATAACTGAAATTCCATAGTAAATAGATTAAAAAAAACCTCAAAGTTGAGGTGAAATTACTAAATTTACAATTCTAAATTTACACACAAATATGCCAAATTTTAATTTTTTTTCAAATTATAATTTATCTTTACAAACCCCACCTTATCATGCACTTTAATAAAATAATTCCATTATATTTATGTTTATATAAACAAACTTTAAACACAATATAAGACTTTAGATTTTTATGATCTTTCACACTTTTCTAAACAAGTGAGCACCAACAAAACACTATCTAATCTCTTATGTCATTCAAAACCATGAATATAATTATGCATAGATATACCATAAAGATAAATTATATGATGTGACAAAACATTATCTTATATATTATGTCATTCAAAAGACGGAATACACTTATTCCGTAATATGCCATAAATATAAATTAAATAGTGTGATGGTCATTTCTAAAGAGCCTCAACCTCCTACATGGCTTCTTGTTCTTATAAAGAAGGAAGGAGTTACTTGTGCTTTGAAATTGTGCATGTAGTAAATGTAGATATTGAGTTCCCATAAATAAAAATAAAGAATTTTAAGATGATCAAGGTTTCGATTTACAGTAGATATACTATGTAATTTAATATTTGAAATTTTATTATATATATATATATATATATATATATATATATATATATATATAATTTAAATTTAAATTTAAAGTTATAAATTAAATTGGATTTAATTTAAGTGGTAGAGAGGAGAAGTTGTTAGATTTCTACTTGGGTTTAAATTTCACTTGTGACATGTTTGCTTTTCGTGAATTGATTGTTTGTTGGGTTTTTTATAAGTTAATGGTTAATTAAGACTATTGAGATCCCACAATTCTCATTCTTAACTATGAAACAAAGAATAAAAACATAACAACACAAAAAAAAGTTTAAAATCAATATTCATATTCTTAAAACAAGCTTAAGTCAATTAACACATAATAACATATACACTAATCAAAATTATGATTTTTTATTTTATTTTATTTTTAAAAATATTTTAATTTAAATATTTAATAATACCTGTTCCTTGTTATTACTTTTTCATTCATCAAAAGTTATAAAATTTATTATTATTATTAAATAAATTTGCTAACATTTAAATTTTGGTATAAAAAAAATAAAAATAAAAATTTTATTTCCTTTTAAATTTTGGTATATGAGTATAAAAATAAATGATTGTTATAAGTTTGAATTTTGGTATATGAGTATAAAAATAAATGATTGTTATAAGTTTGAATAATAATGAATTTTATATGTAATTATGATGAATAAATTTTGGTATAAAAAATAAAAATAATAATTTTATTTTTTTTTAAATTTTGGTATATGAGTATAAAAATAAATGATTCTTATAAGTTTGAATAATAATGAATTTTATATGTAAATGTGATGTATAAAAAAGAAGGTTTGATGCAACTAAATTTATGAAATATAAATCTATAATTTTTAATGTAATTAAATTTATAAAATATAAAATGATAAAAACAATTAATTTTAAAGATTATTAGTCAATTTGTTAGGAAATCACATTGAGAAGTTATTAGAGTAGTGATTTTTAACTTTGCAATCTCAATAACCATAAATGCAAATCTATAATGTTATTATTAATTTCACAACAAAGTTTTTAATGAAAAATATTTTTTTTTTATCCCAAGCAATTATATGAACTTCTAGAACTTATCTTTCCTTAAAAGTTTTGTTAGTATATCAACCATCTTCAAACATCTTATAATTTTTGAATTGTATTTAACATGCTCATTACATTAATGAATAAATGCATTCTTTCCTAGATAAATAACATATTAATTACCATATAATAGAATATTAGGTTCTTCTTATACCAAAACAATATTGACCAACAATTTTCTCAGCCAAACCCCTTCACATGTTAAATTTAGTGTACCTATGCATTCAACCTCTATTGAATATAAAGTAATTGTGTGCTACTTCAACTCATGACTTCTAAACCAACATAAAATGCACATCTAGATGTGGACTTTTTTTCATCTACACATCTAGTCTAGACAAAATCTATGAAACCGATTCATTGCAACTTCTCATTACAGTAGAAAAATTCCAATCCCCAATTTAATGTTCCTTTTACATATCTTCGAATTCCTTTTGCTACTTTTTAGTGACTTTCTCTAGGTTTATATTCTAGCTACCTAGACACTTCCCTAACTAAAAAATATATATTTTTTTTAATAATGGTCAATTATATAAGGATGCATACCAGTTTCCTATAAAGGATCACATTATTGACTTTCCCATCTTGCCCATATTCAATTTCATTCCAAGATCTATTAGTGTTGGACATTCCTTGTAGTAAATCATCCAAAGTTTCTTGGTTAGATCATTGACATTCTTTTCTTGAGATAAGAAATTCCTTCAAATTTATGCCAAACTTCCAATATAATATATTAGTGCAACACACTAAGGTCTAACATTACAAAAGTGTGTAGTAGGTCATGTTTCACCCACTTATATGAACTTTATTGCTACATGTCAAAATCAGTGATCATCATGCATAATTATTAGTAATAACTCTCTACTTGAAGTGGTATGTACATAAGGTTAGGAGCCAAATTTGCTCCTCTTAAATCCCAACGTTTTGAAATGTTCATCTATCATGTATCAAGTTTATAGGGATTGTCTCTTTCCGTACAATGTCGTATACAAATTGCGTACTAAGATCTTCTTTCTAGGTTGTGCAAATCCATGTGGTTGTTCCATGTAGAATTTTTCCTCAATCCAACCATTTATAAGAACACTCATGACATCCATATGATGAACTATCTAAATATATTATACTTGATCAATTGCCAACATTGTTTTAACGATCATCATCTTTGCCACAAGGGAAAATCTTTTTCCATATCAATACCTTCCCACATGGAATTTTTCTACCAACTATGCTTTGTATTTATAAATAATACCACTGGACTTGTATTTTATCTTGAACATACATATGCATCCATTTACCTTCTTTGTATACATGCAATTCAACTAAATTCCAACTTTGGTTCCAATGTATAGAACCAATCTTACACTGCATAGCTATGTGCCATTCATCCTTCTTAATTTCTTTTTCACAAGTCCATAATTCCTACATGCTCAACAATGTTTCCATAAACACACAGTTAAGTATATGTGAATTCTCCAAGAACACACTTCTCTTGAGTTATGATTTCTAATGCATTCTCTATCTACTCTATTTTTCGGTCTTCACACCATTTGATCCTCTAGGTTCTACACAAGAGTCTTAAAGTGTTTTCACTAACCACTTAAGTGTGGAGACACTTTACTAGCTAGTTATTCATATTATAATTCAATACCATGTTTCATTTCTTAGATATTCCATTGAGTCTAGATTGGTGAGTTTCGATGCATTAATATAATTTTCCTTTTTCTATTAAAATTACACTTCCCTCATTAAAAATATAACAACACTTCTTCACAGGTTTATGATGATGTATGTCCCACAATTGATATGCATATGATTTTCCATCATACCTAACAACTTTCACTTACACCATCTATCAACTAGCTTTGACCCATGCTATTCCTAAAGAATGTGCACATCTAAAATACTCCCAAATATCAACTAATGTTTCATCTCATCTTGTGACTACTCCATGTTTCTTTGGGTGTAATATTTCAAATCACTTTTTTCAAAATCATATATCACGCAAGTTGTGTAATTATAATTATGGGCCTTTGCCTAGAAATTTCTATAAAACTCTTACATTTCAACATAGATTACACCATCTTCTAAATGACTTGATTCTTCATCTCTGCAACTCAATTATGTTCAAGTGTATAGGAGGTTGTAAATTTTCTATATCTAAACTCTTTTGAAGTCTAATCCCTTCCACAATTAAATTTTAACATAATTAATGGATTTCCACTTTCTTCTAAATAATAACTATGAACTCTAAGAAATATTCAAAGACTTTTGATTTTAGTGCTATAAAATAAATCCACACTTCCTGTTGCAATCATATATAAAATTCATGATCAAGTACATATGAAGACAGGTCTACACACATGGCCATGCAAGTTAATATGTACCAACTCCAAAATTTACCTTGCATGTCATGTCTTAACCTTAGGAAACTACTCACACATCTACTTCCTATTAGTACGATTTTCACAAGGCAGAAATATTTTGTGGTTATGTTAACCCATGAACCATGTTAATTTTGTGCAAAAAATAACGATTCTAAAAGTTTAGATGTCCATACATTAAAGCCCATAATTTTCTTTTCTCAACCGTTGCCCTAATTGTATGCTCATTATCAATATTTTCATCCAATCAAATTAGACCATATTCCTCATACCCACATGCTATGACTTCATAATTCCTCAACATGTCTTTGATGAGTGCTTACCACCTTCAAAATCAACTTGCAAATTCAGTTTATTCATTTGAATAATAGAGTGCAAATTCAATTGCAAACCAACACTACTACATATGGGGTCCAAATTCAACAAAAAATTCCAATGATAAGGATAAATTCAATCATATCATCACAAATTACGACATAATATTAAAATTTTGATCTTTTTTATTTTTTTATTTTTATTTTTCTGGGTGACTCGATGAATGTTGGACTTTCGACACACTTCTATATTTGTCTATATTTCGATGATAGTTCGTCAATGTATAGACAAACATATAGGATGCCAACTACCCATTTGAAAACAGTTTAACGGTGACTTGGTCAACTTTGACAGAGTCAACGTTCGTCAAAAGATTGATGAAGGTGAGTGTTTTCGACTATTTTGTTGTAGGTGCGACAATTATAAAATCCTTTTATTCTCATTGTTCGTTTCATGATTTATTAGTCTTTTTTCTATGTGATACTGCCTCAAATCCAATTCTTGATTTGCATAGCTCGTATTTTGTACTTTGACGGTTACATATTTTTAATATTACTTTATCTCTTTTTTAAATACCCAGATTGGATCCCTAACCCTTAGACCCTATTTAATTTGGTGACACAAAGTTTTCCCTAGGAAATAGGTATGAATATGTCTACTCAATTCCATTTAATTACTATACAATTTGTCTTGGTCTAATTCCTTTTTTTGTTTGATTTTATTACTTTCTTATAGTTAAGCTTTGGAACTTATGAGGTAAAAATGTATGGTTTTGATTTGTGGATTAATTGTTGACCACTGATATAATCCTTTAATAAATCTATGACAAAAATGGATTAATTCTATAGTACATATGAGCTCAATATAATTCGATGACATTTGTACCGTAAGAATATATTCATATATTAATGTACTTATATTGCTTCAACAAAATTTGTTGTAAACATAGGAAATCCCAATGCCAACACCTGAAGAGAGTGAAAGGATGATTGCTATGTTAAGGGATGCATTGGAGGCACATGTCAATAATGATGAGATATGTTGTTTCCCTTGCAATCAATGCAGGGGCTTGAAAAGAAGACAGGGGCTTGAAAAGAAGAAGACTTGTAAGGAAAATAGTTGAAAGACATTGTTGGACGTATGGGCATTGTGAAAGGGGACATCCATATCTTCCCATGGTAAGTTAGTCATTATATATGTCTTTGTATTGATTGTATTCATAAAATTTTCTTTCATTTTAATATTTGTTATATACACTAATGTTATTGAATGCTTGTAATTGTAAAGATAAATCCTCCTAGGTGTTTGTCGCCGGATAAATATCTGCCAAGTAGTAGTATAAATACTACTGTACAAGATGTGGAATATGGTATGGATATTGAAGATCAAGTCAATCCTATGGAAGAAAATGACTCCATTTATATTGCTGAGCCGGATGATGGGACAAATAGATTGATCTAGGACATCTTTGTTCCTATCGATGAGGAAAAATATGATGATATTTATGATCTACCTCTGCTTGAGAAGGCAGAAAAACCCCTTTATGAAGGCTCAATAACAAATATTCTCTCTTCTATAATGCTGTTGGTGAACTTGAAGATATTGAATGGTTTTTCAAACACTTGTCTCACACATATACTAAGATACATAATATAATTCGTCACATATTATACGTAAAGGTTGAATTTATTTTTCTCTATTTTTAGTTTCAATTAATGTGTAAATTAAGGATGCAATATTTTTATTACTATTATTTACATTAACTAGTTATTTTTTATGTTGTAGATTGTTAGGTCACTACTACATATTGAAAAATTTGCGACGACTACTTGCGACGAAAGTACCCTTTCGTCGCAAAATTTAAGATAAAAGGTTCAATTTTTCAATTTTATTATAAATCCAACCTGTATTCATCGCTCTCTCGACAGAATCAAACATTCGTCTCTTTTGCGACGATCATGAAAATAGTGGACGATCGTCTCTCTTTTGACACACTTGTCAATTTGTCGCAAGAGCGACGATAACTAATGACCGTTACACTATTTGATAAAGTCCATATTGACCGTTATACTCTTTGACAAAGTCAAAATTGATTTGGTCAACTTTTGTCGCAAGAGCGACGATATGACCGTTATACTCGTTGACAAAGTCAAAATTGATTTGGTCAATGCTCATCGCAATTGCGATGACAGTGACCTATAAATATTTTATGAATTAGAGATGTTGCGACAATCTTGCTATAACAATGATGGTTTAGAAAGGGTATTTTTGTGTGGAAGTTGTGCGGAAGAATGTCACAGAATATAACTAGAGGTTGGGATAAAAGTAAAGCGGGTGAAAAGGGTGTTGGTTGATGTTATTTCCCTTGCAAAAAATGTTGCCTCATACGTCCTATAAGAATTTTAATAGCAACAACTACAAAACATTGTAGGAAATATGGGCACATTGTTGGTGGATCAAATGATACTCTTTTATCGTGGCTGGTCTGCGCGCAACAATGTATTTTATATTAATGCTAAGACATATACAAAAGTAGGCGCACTGGTCTTTAACATCTAGGATCTCCGGCCTAATAATCACAAAATTGGCTCACCAACCTATAAAACACATCATATACACAAGGCTCCTTGCCTTAAAGTTGCATGCACTTAAGTTGTTGCGCACGGTATCCTGGAATGTGCACACTTCAACATTTTATTGCGCAGTACCTGCACGCACTATGCCATGAAAGGTGCATACAATAATGATATCAAAACAACTCACCAACTTACGTGCATTTGTATTTACATTTACAATTGGGTACGGCCTAGGGACATTACACCACTCATTAGTGGGTGACTCTCCCACACCCATCTTCTCAACTAAGTTATGCATGTCAAGTGTTGAAACCAAAAACACTTCCACTAAGGTGTTCCTTGTTGTGGTGTTTTTTCTAGTGACTCACTTTCTACCTACAACCTTATCATGTCGTAGACCTATCCAACCTATAAATTCACACTCTTCCATCTTTGACTAGGATGTAGTCTCCATTAAGCTTTATCATCCCTTTTCTCCACCAAGACAATGACACTTTTTTCATCACAATTTAAGACAAATCGCTATGCACCATATGCACAACTTGTTTCACTCTACTCAACACCTCACCCATATTGCAATGTAGCTTGTAATGTGTGTGGCTACACCATGTCAAGTTTCTAAGTCACAACCAACTCATCCCATTTTCCTTCACCTTCAAGATAGTACATGTGGAAAGTGCATTTGTTCTTTATGGGAAAACAACAATCCTTACATCCTACCCCACTTATGTTCAAGGTTTCCCCAACAACATCCTTGTAAATTATACACGTCTCTGTCAACTAACTACTATACTATACGGACTCACCATTCATTTTCAACTAAACTCACTTCAATTTCTTCACATTTCCACACACAGTTTTACTTACCTTCAACTCCAATTTCCCATGCCTTAGTACACCTTTGTCTTCATGCCTTCAAACAAGCTAGGTAGCTAGTCCAATTCCACATTGAAAACCATGAAAGTACATCATCATGTGTTGTAGAGTCAAACACTCCTACTCGGATTTTCTAATGCACTTCTTTGTATGTGATTCTCTGTTTAATAGACTCAAGTGCCTGATCTCACATTTAAAATATGCTAAGTCCTACCAACTTACACCAAACTAGGCACTTACTTCCTTGTGGGGTGCTTTGTCTCCACTACCTTCCAAGCTAGTAGTGAGTCATCCTATGATTTTGTTTAGTGATAAAAGGATGGAAAGTGGCCACCAATGCCACTGGAAACACTAACATTGGAATCCATTCCTTCCTTAAAGTCTACATCATTTTTTCTAGAACTGCTTAAGTCAAATGAACCATCCAACAAAAGTTTAGACCATATTGATTCTCTAAATAGACATCCACTAATTTGGATATTGTATACATAGTGTTATTTACTATGGATTCAAACCTATTAAACAACTTTTTGTGTGGGCCTTCATCCACCAAAGGTTACCAAAAACCTACACTCGAGATCTTCTTTGATGTCTTAAAACCTCCAACTTCCTCTTTGTAAGGTTGCACTACTGCATGATTGGTTGTTTTAATCATAGTCATGGTAGTCTCCTAGTGATTTAACTCTATTTCCCCCTCAACATCATAATTACGTGAAGTTTTGAGTCATCAAAGCTTAACAAATTGTTAAGGTGAGGGGTTGGTGCCACCTATCACATCCTCATAAACTCTTGCACAAAAACAACTTCAAATTCATCCATGGGTACCACTTTGAAACTAGTAGTTCCACTGTAATGTACAAGCTATAAGTTGACTCCTTTAGCCAAGACAACCACCCTACCTGTGTTAGAGTTTACTGCCTTGAAAAAATACTGCACCAATTTCAACTACACATTGAGTTTAACAACCACTATTTCCTACATAAAAATGTGGGTTGCACTATTGTTAACCATCACCATAACTAACTTATTCTTCAAATTGGATTGAACAAAACTAATATTTGTATAGTTCTACTCTTAACTTGGATTGAACAAAACTAATATGTGTATAGTTCTACTCTTGGCTTGAACAAAACTAATATTTGTATAGTTCTACTCTTGGCTTGAACAAAACTAATATTTGTATAGTTCTACTCTTGTCTTGAACAAAACTAATATTTGTATAGTTCTACTCTTGGCTTGCCTTATAATTATTTCCAACTAAAGCACCCAATATTTGCAACACACCAACTGATGGTTGGATTTATTACTCCATAACATTGACCCTCATCTTCAATGGAAATTTCTTATAATAATTCTAATTTGCACAAATCCAACAAACAACAACCTTACTACTATTTTTTTCTTAGATCCATATGATTAACTTATCATGTCCTTAGTGTTATCACATTAATATGTCCAAAATAAAGAGGGATATCACATTACATTAGGTGGTTGACCACTATTCCGTAGTGTGAAATATAACCATAGTGCATATTTCTTGCATGGATAAGTGGATCGAATTAAGGTGCACCCACCTAGAGATTCATACCCTTCACTAAGTTGGGTATCCACTGCATGCATGAGTTCCCCTACTAATATTGGTAATTTCACCCTAGTTTAATTGTGCATCCAAAACTAAAGATATAAAATTGTTATTTAGAACTTTGAATATAAAAAAAAAGGTTCAAAAATTGGAACTAGGATGAGGATGGAATACTCACTAACAACACGTGCACATGCAACTGAAGGTACAACCAAATAGGTACCTGTCAGATATTTCTTCATCGAGTGAGGAAAGCTTAGGAAAAATAGAGGGAAATTTGACTGCATCTAGTAGATATGATAAGAAAACAAGGACCAGAGGTGAAAAAATCAAAAGACAATTTTGTAGACGTCGAAATTTTTTCTTGCCTAAGGAGGATCATGATCTTATGATGATGAGAGCATAGGAGACACTGATCTCCTCCTCTGCCTGAAGAACTGTGGGTCAATTTCTTAATTTGGTGGGTCATTGGAGCACTGCTCTGAGATGTTGTACTCTTTGGAGTGACAGTTAGGGATTGGGCACTCTTCTCGCAGGGACCTTTTCCTTTATGTTTGTACAACTCATTGGCGTTGAGTATTTTTTCTAGGTTTCCGAATTTGTGAGCAAGAGTGCCTGAGTCATTGTCTTTGTCTTAATTCAGAATAGCATTAATAAAAGAATTACTGAAGCCAATTTCCAGTAGATGTTCTATAAAAATTCCGCTAGGGTCGAACCCTTTTACCCTTTCAACATATCTTAGATTCAGGCCATGGAAATGGCTTGTAAATTCATCAATATTGTTCATATTTCTAAATATGAAGTCTGCAACTTTCCAAGGCAGAGATATGAATTGATTTTTTCTCTTTTCATGGAAAAAATGCAACCAGTAGTTGTACTTCCTTGCTATTTCAGTAACAAACATTTTGTCAGATATGTGGCATGTAAGGAAGGAAGAATTTTCCTTTGAACCGAAAATCCTTATGACATTGTAATTCCCCATTTGTTCAAGTGTCCCCTTCCTATCCAGGAATATACTTTCCTAGTCAGACATCTGGGGAGTGTCCTTTCCAAACAACAAGCCTTTAAAAATTGAGACAAAATCATTAAAAAATTCATAAAAATGTTGGGAGGCTTTGTGCCTCCATAATGTTTGATACCAGAAGGTTACTAGGTCGAATTCACATTTTACCTTCTTACACACAGATAATCTCGGAAATTGAGAACAATGTGCTATCACGAAAACCAAATAAGATGACATAAATAATTTATTCTCCTTCTTGTATTGTGACAATTGGGAAGAGATTTCAATGGAAATCAACTTGCCCCAATCGAAGATGGCACGTTCCTTGATCGTAACGTATAAAATGTAAAGAATCATGCAAGAAATGTTGGTTGTAGTTTCTTGTCCTGTTATCCTTGTGAAAAGCCAAGCAATTTCCCAGAAAGGAATTTTGAACGAGCTAACCTGCAATCTCGTGATGTCCTCAGGGACATACATTGGGTTCTCTAGGAACTCAGGTAAGAGGTCCAACCCATTGTCATTCTTATTTAATAATTATCTGCAATCTTTTCCCTTGAAGGTAAGCATTGGCTCGGGAAGTCTCAACATCTTACGAAATACTTGAGGCAATAGAAAGACAAGGGAATGATCCCACAATTGAATGATCCGTTGGATTGGAATATATCTCTCAACGCACCAGGAGACCAACTCCTTATAGTCAAATACTTCTGGGACACAACCTATGCACAATTCTAGACGTCCAGATTACTTCCTTTTGGGAAGAAGGGGATGAATAGTAAGATTATGCTATGGACCGCTAAAAGGTCTGGTCCTCACACCTGAAAATGTTCAATGTATATCCAAAGAAATGTTGTCGAGTTGCTGCCATAAGTTGACAAAAATGTTCCTTTTCTCCATATAATGTTTAAAATGAACGCTTGAGAGGGATAATATAATCCTCCGTAAATCCTGGTTTAATGCATTTTAATATGAGATCTCCTTGATCCCTTCACTTATTAATGCCAATATTTATGAACATGCATCATGAGTTGTTAGCATTCAAAGAATACTAAATAAGTATTGGGAAGAGCGCGAGGGTGGCAGGGATGGACATGAGCAAAATAGGATTTGAGACTTTTGTGAACCCGAGAACCCATGAAATCGTGACTGCAGAAGGTTCAAAATTGGATAAGTATAGGATAGTGTGACAACCAGATGGACTCATCGTAGGAGGAATGAGACTTGGAAGTTCGTGGAGTCTAGGGGTCAAAATATAGGTCGCGAAAATTTTGGATGCAAAATGTATATCACGTAACATGGGGTATGAGAGTTCGACCCCACCAACCTGGGAACCCGTGATTGCAAAATCAACTAAGTATAGGATAGTGTGGTGGTCGGTCGGAATTGTGATGTGAGGGTATGGATGGAGATGAGGATCCACAAGTCCACCAACCCAAAAACCCACTGTTTTGAAAAAATTACTAAGTATAGAATGAGAAAGGGAAAGTAAAAGGGAAAAAAGGAAAGGGAAAAACGGGTAAGTATAGAAGAGGGAAAAGAAAGGGAGAAAATAATTTGGGAAAGTAGAAAAGGGGAGCGAAATTTCAGAAGCGGGAAATTATCTCAACAAGGATATATGGGAATTGTTGCCTTTGATTGTTGACTATGTAACCCTTTAACCCCCTCTATGCAAAGAAAAAAAACTAGGAGAATGTTGGGTATGTGTTATATTATTTGCATGACTAGATCTAGTGTCTGCTACATTCGACACATGTTTTTTTCCAATGGTTTTCCATTTTCAAATAAGGAATTAGGGTTGTTGACTAATCCATGTCATTGGGTTATGATTTTGGATGATGTTGACTCCTATATGTATTGTATTGTAAAAAATGTATGAGAATGAATGAAGATAGAATATGTTGGTTTTCCCGGTTTGGGTTTCTAGGGGAAAAATATCTGTTTGATGTGTGAATTTTCCATTGCATATTTTCTATTATTTTACTAAAAATATGTTTGTAGTAAATATTGTACAATGTTAAAATCTACAATAATGATGATATGAGTCATGGATTTGATCAGGAAATTTCAAAGGAATTTGAAATGTCAATGATTGGAAAATTATCCTTCTTCCTTGGACTACAGGTCTCTCAAACCAACGAAGGAATATTTATTGTCGAAACCAAATACCTCAAGGAAATGATCAAGCGGTTTGGAATGGAATATTATGCACCAATTAGTACACCTACAATTACCGGATGAAATATAAGTAAGGATGATGAATCTCCTGAAGTCAATTCAACTTCTTACAAATATATGATTGTAAGTCTACTATACTCGACAACTTCAAGATTAGACATTATGCAGGAAGTAGGAATGGTTGCAATATTTCAATCAGCTCCAAAGGAATCACATATGAAAGCAGTGAAAAGGATATTTCAATACTTAAAAAAGGGCACACTCGATTTTGGATTTGGTATCCTAAGAGTACACATTTCAAATTAACAACATACACAGATGTTGACTGGGAAGGAAACATTGATGATAGAAAAATCACTAGTGGGAGTGCATTTTTCCTAGGAGATTTCCTTGTGTCTTGGTCAAGAAAAAAGCAAGCATCAATTTCTCTTTCTACAGTTGAAGATGAATACATAGTTGCAACAACGGACTATTGTACCCAAATTATCTAGATGAAACAAACTTTGTAGGACATCAAAGTGGAATATGATCAACCAATTGTCATTTTCTGCAACAACACTAGCGTAGTAAATATCACAAGAAATCGTGTCATGCACTAAAAAATCATATTCCAATCAAGTATCATTTCCTCAAAGAACAAGTTGTCGAGCAGAATATCAAGATGGAATATATTGGCACCAAAGAATACATTTCAGACATCTTTACCAAGCCTATGCCCATAGGAACCTTTGAATATCTCAAGAAAAAGTTGGGAGTGATCTATCCTTTATCTCAGTAAATAAATCACAAACATAGTGGGAACACCATTTTTTATTGATGTCAAAGGGGGAGAGAATAAAAACTGACAAGAATTATGGAGAATATGGACAAGGGGAGTAGCTGTCGGAAGAAGCAGATATATTTCCATCAATACCTATCCAGCTCGCTGACCTGATCATAGTGCAATGTCAATATGAAATCTTGTGGTTTTGCTCTTGCCAATATTGCCATACCTCTTGACTGTTTGAGTCTAGGAGAAAATGCTCCACCAACTTACTGACCCATTCGCTGTGGGATTTATATAGTCGTCCCTCATCCTGGCTGTAAAGTTATACAACTGATCAATTTGACACTGCAAAGGGAGAGATTGTTGAAAATGTTTGTTATTGATGTCAAAGGATGATGAAAGGGTGTTACTTTTAAAAGGAATTTTTACCTCATAAAGGTAGTCCAAATGAAAGCACAAATTACATAATTAGATAGCCTATTCTGAAACCTTTCCAGTGATAGGTGGCACTGTTCCTAACTTGTTGTGGTTGAGGAGAAATGATTTTTTTTATATACTTCAACAAAAGATATCAAGTCAGCCCCACATGTCAAAGTGTCTAGTCGGACCCACTTAAACAATGCAAATGCGTATAAATAAGGGATTCTCCCACTCACTTTTACACAATTTGAATGTAGAACATGCTCTGAATAAGATCGAGTAGAGGCCATAGGTGCGAGGAACAGTTCCAAGGGTGCAAGGAGAAGTCATAAGGTGTGACAAGGGTATACCAACTTGTCAGGGGTGTGTTTCTTCTATGATTTTGCAGAGTTCTGGGGCCTGATTTCTCCTTGTTGTCGTAGACTGATATATGGGTTAGAGAGCTAGAATAGGGACATCATTTCTACTGTGCATTGTTGGAGTTGGAGGTCGAATTGCAACCATGTTTGAGGCTGAATTACGTCCCTGTTTGAGGCTGAATTGAATCCCTGATTAAGACCGAGTTGCAGGATGAGCTACAGTCCTTGTTGAGGCCAAGCTACAGTGCTTGTGGAGGCCGAGTTGCAGTCTAAGTTGGGTACAATATTCCAAGAGGGAAGATCTATTTTTGATCAATTTCTAAAACAATTGTAAGTTGGTTCTTACTAAGGATTGGTGTCCTCATTTTCTAGACAGGTTGGAGCTTGTAATTTGTTTGTAAGTTTATGCTTACTGAGGATTGGTGTCCTCATTTTCTAGACATGTTGGAACTTGTAATTTGTTTGCAAGTTTATGCTTATAGAGGATTGGTGTCCTCACAAATCATTGCAATAAATTGAATATTGTTTTCAAGTGTCTCTCCTTCAAGTTTTGTACCTTAATATATGTGATCATATATTGTTCA
>JASDQU010010735.1:39737-54090 GCA_032191745.1 Picea mariana
AAGTAGAAGTGGGAAAATTAATAAGAGTAGAAAATCCCCTAGTCCTTCTACTCTAGGAGACTAAGATGAGGGAGCATGAATCTCTCTAGGACATGTAAAGAATTTGGAAAGTTGGAAATGGTAAAGCCATAAGCTCAAGAGGTGCATCGGGCGACCTATGCATAATGTGGAATTCAAAAGTTTTGAATCTAGTGGAATGTCTTCATTCTCCTCACTGGCCCATGGTAACACTCTCCATGATCTCCATGAGTATGAATCTATCCATTATTAATGTCTGTGAGCCAAATAATTATTGGGAAAAGTGTTGGGGTTCTCTTTTAGATCTAGCTAAAGGAAACCTCCCCCAGAACCTTATCATTACGGGAGATTTTAACACCATAATAAGTATTAAAGAAAAATGTGGGGATTCCATAGTGAGAGACCAATTTAGGGAAAAAATGGATGATCTCATCTTAGATCTAGACTTGTTTGGAATTCCCCCCATCAAGGGTTCTTTAACTTGAATAACAAAATGGCAGGGTCTGTCCATATTGTTGCTAAGTTGGGCCATTTCTTAAACAATAACTCCTTTCTCACATTACTAGAAAAAATTTCTTCCTCAATCCTCCCCTGGGCGGGCTCAGGCCATCACCCAATAGCTCTATTCTTTGCTTGTGATATTAATTGGGGACCCATTCCCTTCAATATCAATCCTCTATGGATGGACCATCCTGATTTTTTCCCCTTAGTCGCGCGTACTTGGTACCAATGGATTACGGGCTCCCTAGTACACATTTGGGAGAAAAATCTAAATCTCATCAAATTCACCCCCAAATCTTGGTCTAAATGTTTCTCATTCCATCTTCACATCAAAGTAATGGAACAAAAATCAAAAGCTAGAAGAATTACAAGAGGAAATTGAAGCAATTGAAGTCCTGCAAACCAATCTAAAATTGGAAAATGAGGCACATAGAGAATACATATGTTCCCTTGAGGAAGAAGAATACATGTGGAGACTAAAGTCTAGAAGCCTATGGCTACAAGTGGGGGATAAAAATACTTCCTTCTTCCACAGAAAAGCTAAAGCAAGGAAATGGGCAAATCAGATAATAAAAATAAAAATGCAGTCAGGAGAAACTATAAGTGACTTTGAACAGATAAAGAAACAAGCTACAAATCACTTCATTGAGTTGTAATACTTAGAGGGAGATATAGACAAAAATATGAGTAATCTCTTTCTTTCCCATATCCCACTTTTGATTTCAGAAATGGACAATCTCAAGCCAAACAAGGCAATTGAAGAAGATGCAATATTTAAATTTATTCAGTAGTTTCATCTGGATAAAGCTCTAGGTCCTGATGGGTTTACCCTACATTTCTATAAAAGATGTTGGTCTATAATAAAATTTGATTTCATCAGAATGCTCAGATATGTCCAAAAATCAAACAGAATGGGAGGAGCTACAAAATCCTCATTCTTAGCACTATTATCGAAAGAAAAAGGGGTTGCCTCCTTTGATAGATTCAAACCCATATCTCTTTGTAATGTTTATTATAAAATCATGTCTAAGATAATTTTTAATAGATTGAGACCCATTCTCAATTCGCTGATCCTCCCCAATCAAGGTGGTTTTGTTGCAGGTAGAAAAATTTGGGAAAAAATCATACCATTTCAAGAAGAAATCCATTCCATCTTTAGTAGGGGGGAAGCAAACACGGTTATAAAGTTGAACATGACCAATTCCTTTGACATAGTAAGCCATGAATTTCTCAAGGAAGTGCTGCAAAAAAATTGAATTGATCAAACCTTCATCTTCTGGGTTGGATCCTTTATTACTAGTCCCTGGATCGCTCCCTTGATAAATGGAAGGACGACCCCTTTCTTTAAATCCTCCAAGGTTTTAATACATGGATGTCTTCTTTCCCCCCTTATGTATGTTCTCGTGGTTGAATCCCTTAAGAAAAAATTAGATTGGGAATGCATAAATGGTTCAGTCCCTAGGATCCATATAGCAAGAGGAGTCAAGAGAATTAATCACTCCCAATTCATGAACGTCACTCTTCTACTCAGTGGAGAATCTAAATTCATGGAAAGGAGAATCCAACAAGTCTTAGACAAATTCACCATGGTTTCAGGCGACCGTATAAACAACCACAAAATCCAAATTTATGTGTGGAATATTAAGGCTCATTGTCTATTAGGCATTGTACATATCCTCATATTTCTTGTCACAAATGAGTGGAAATCATTTAATTACCTTGGGCTGCCAATTTTCTTGAAATCCCTCCCTCGAGAATACTGGCATGTTATTCTTCATAAAGTAAGAGAAAAAATGGAAGCCTGAGGGGGAATTTGGCTCAACCCTATAGGGAGATTGGTTCTAATCAAATCAATATTATCCTCTTTGCCTCTTTTTTAGTTCTCATCTCTACTAGTGCCCGTGGGAGTAAAAATGTATATGGCCCAGCTCATCCAAAAATTCCTTTGGCAAGGAGGCAAGTCCAATTCAAAAAAATTTCATCTTGTGAATTGGAATATAGTCTCATCTTCTAAGGAGCATGGGGGACTGGGCATTAAGGATCCATAGTTGGTCTACATAGCTTTTCATTCCAAGCTTCTTTGGATATTGGTAACATGAAGTAAAGAATGGTGGAAATCAACTATTGTCAGGAAATATAGAATGGGAAATAGAAAGTGACATCTAGACCTCGATCCAGTTTTTCACTTTTGGTCTCCCATCTGGAAACTTCTTCAGAACTCCATTCGTTTCTTCAAGGAAAAAATCTCCTGGGTTCAAGGAAATGGAAATCAATTCTCCCCCCACTTGTACAATATCATAGTAATTGAATATCTAAAAGGTTGGATGATATCGCAACAAAAATCTTTGTTGCATGATGTTTCAGAATGGAAAGAGGATGGCTCTTGGTAGGGTTGGAAGTTGGGAAACCTTCCTCCCCATCTACAACAACAAGATCATATCCTGGTAATGTCTCTTAAAGGGGCTGCCCCGATTCATCAGAACATCCAAGACAACAGGGGTTGGGGTGCCACAAGACATACATTGAAAGAAGGATATAAATCACTCTTAGCCAACTCAAGGAACCTGAATCAAACAGACTAGTGGAAAAATATTTGGAATTCAGATGCGCTTCCCAAAATCAAATTATTTTGTTGGACTCTTGCACATGAAAAGATCCTAACAGGGGAAAATATGATGAAAAGAGGGTTTAATGGCCCTTTCCTTTGTGCTCTTTGTCAAAGAAACTAGGAAACAATCCAACATCTTTTTTGGGAGTGTGCCTACTCTAAACAAACTTGGGATACAATGTATCATGAGCTGACTCATTAGGTAATATTGCCTTCTAAATTTAAAACCCTAATGGGAAAATGGGAAAATTACTATCAAGGATCCTTCCAAGGGAAAGATGTATTTAAGAGACTGTGGAAATATTATCCCAAATTTGTAAGTTGACAGATACGACTTGCTTGAAATAGAGTTATCTTTTAGAATAAAAGGATCCATCCACAAATTGTAGCAAGCAAGGAAATCACCTAATTGAAAGAGCTTATAAATTATAAAAGACCGAACTTAGAGGAGCAATCTAAGTGGAATAGAGATGAAAAGGCTTGGATTTTGAAATTTAGTATTCATCACTCTTCACGTTCCAAGTCTTCATAGGAATCATGCTGACAACTTCATTCTTCTTATTTCATCTTATAACAATGACTTTATTCTCACTTTGGTCATACACTTTGTTTTGAAGGAGAATCCAAAGGAAACCTAGGGAGGTAGGTGCCAGGGNTCTTTTTGGGCACAGAGGAAATAGAGTCTTTGATTATTACTAGAATTTGGGGACGAAAAAAAACAACAAAGAGGAGGCCTATGCCCTGCTTCAAGGGGTCCATTTGGAAAATCAAAGGCAAATTCAAAATTTGATTGTAGTAGGAGACTCAAATATGATCATAAGAATAATGATATCGAGCTCCTCTCCTCATAACATGAGCCTTAAAAGCTTAATAGACAAAATCTGCCTCCTCGCAGGATCCATGCACAAAAATTATTTTTACGTCCTCTGAAACAACAATGAAGAAGCATACAAAATGACCAATAAGGCCATAGTCAAGGCCCCTAGACTCTTGGGGGTTGGTGGCCAAGAAAGTATATCCCCCATACCATGATACCAGTCCCTAGATTGTCTCTCAGGGCTCATGATCTTTGGGGGGTGTTGCCTGGCAGGCCTTCGTGACGCATGATCTCCAACGTGCGGATCTGGACACGATGGAAAAGTTTATTAAGGTAGTTGGTTATTTTCACTGGTCATGGGAAGTACCACAGATCCATCATGACAATGAGAGGGTATCCTCCTCACACAGGCAAACTCGTGTGTCCCAAAATGGAGGTTCCAGGTGTAGTGAATGAGATGAAAAAAAAAAGAGAGCGGATGGGGATGGCTATATCAACAGGTGTCAGCTCATGATCTCTGCAACCGTTTGAAAGCCTTTGGCACAGATTCTACCAGATGGGCAAGGTACTTTCTAAATCTTTGTTTCAATGCTCCTGTCATTTCCCCTCATACTTGGATTTTCTCAGGATCTACAATGACATCATGAAGGATTATGGTAGGTTCCAATTTAGGATTTTTTTAAAAATTATTGACCTCTCACCTTCGTTTTATGAAAATTTCCCTAGGTGGGATGAGTGGCTTCTTCCCGGATTTCTCTGGTGGAGCATTTTCCTGTTAGAAAAACAAGATCGCAGAGCAATAAAATAAAAACAAGTGCGGAAATAAAACACAAAATATACACAATACAATAGAGACACAGATATACGTGGTTCACCTAGTGTGGGCTATGTCCACCATAGAAATTGCTAGGTCCTTCCCTTTTATTATCCAACAAATGAAGGGATACAACCCACAACACACCCATTGTAACTTCCTCTTCTTTCTCTTACAGTCTCCTCTCTCAGAATATAATATTCACAATGATACATAGCTGCAATACAATTCCCTCATAAAAGAGGGTTTCCTTCTAGGGAAAAACCCTAACATAACTTCTACCTTCATATCTATGACCTTATAATAAATGGTCCAAATTTACTATGAAATTACAATATACCTTTACAAGGAAAAATTTCCTTTGATGGCTTGCTTGTCCCTGGACCCCCTAGGACTCCATAGGGGGGGAAATCCCCCCCGTGTGGAGGGGTGTATAGTATTCCAGAGTGTACAGTCTTCATGGGGTATAAACACGGCTGAAAACAAATACCTATGAAACAGGAAGATAATCAGGCTCCACAACCAACAATCTCCCACTTGGAGACTGATCACAACAACTCCACTATTGTTGTACCTGATGTACTATACTCCACCTTGGACCTGGAAAAATTTTCATCTTCACTTTCATGCTTGAAGACCAACTGAAACTGAGCAAGAACTCAGTTTCTCCTTGGTTACTCCCTTTGTTAACATGTCTGCAGGATTTTGGCTAGTGTGTATCTTTTCCAACTTCAAATGTTCATCTTCTAAGATGGATCGTATGAAATGGTACTTGAGCTGTATATTCTTAGTATTTGAATGGAATTTTGAGTTCTTTGCAAGATGAATGGAACACTCCCTATCATAGTACAAACTGATATTCTCTTGCTTCTTTTCCAATTCCTCCATAAACCTCTGTAACCAAATCATCTCTTTGCTAGCCTCTGCATAAACAACATACTTTTCCTCTATTGTTGAAATTGAAACAACCTTTTGCAGTTTTGAAATCCAACTTACTATTATTCCACCTACAGTAAAAACAAACCATGTGGTTCTCCTCTTGCTATCTTTATCATCAGCCATATATGAATCAACATATCCCTGTATAACAATGTCTAAACCTCCAAAACATAATGTATGAGTAGCAGTACATTTCAAATAACTGAGAATCCACTTTACTTCCTCCCAATTTTATTTACCTGGATTGTTCATATACTTACTCACAACTCCCACTGCATGTTCAATATCTAGTCTTGTGCAAACCATCGCATTCATCAAGCTACCAACTGCTGATGAATAAGGGACCTTGGACATGTATTCTATCTCCTCTTGTGTCTTGGGGCACATTTATTTGGTTAATTTGAAATGGTTGGCCAAAGGTGTACTAACTGGTTTTTCATTTCGCATTCTAAACCTCTCTAACACCTTCTCTATGTACTCACCCTAAGACAATGTCAAATTGTGATTTTTCCTATCTCTTGTTATTCTCATATCAAGTATTTTCTTTGCAACACCCAAATCCTTCATCGCAAATGAATTAGCTAATTTCTTCTTGAGCACATTTATATCCTGCATATTAGATCCCGCAACAAGCATTTCATCTAGATACAATATCAAGATAATATAGCTTCCATTTTCTAGCTTCTTAAAATAAATACAGTGATCAGAATGACATCTATTATAACCTTGTTCTTTCATAAACCTATCAAACTTCAAATACTACTGCCTTGGATCTTTCTTTAGGCCATGCAAGATCTTCTTCAACATGCATACTAAATTTTCCTTCCCTTTGACCTCATACCACTGCCGCTGCTGCATATTAATATCTTCCTCCAAATCCCCATGGAGAAAAGTTGTTTTTACATCTAACTCTTCAAGATGTAAATCTTTTACTACCGCAAGACTTAAAATAGTCCCAATTGAAGTCATTTTAACAACAAGAGAAAATATTTCATCAAAATCTGTACCTTTATTTTGTACAAACCCCTTTACAACAAGTCTATCCTGTTTTTTTCCTCCATATTCTTCCTTCAACTTGTAAACCCATTTATTCTGCAATGATCTTTTTCCTACAGGAAACTGGACCAAATCCCAAGTCTGGTTATTTACTAGGGAATCCATTTCCTCTTTCATGCCTTTCTCCCACTTATTTTCATTGTCTACCCGCATTGCCTCTTCATAACATTCTAGTTCACCATAATCAATCAACAATAAATAATACAATGAAGGAGAGTATCGTTCAGGGGGCCTACTTAACCTGGTATATCTTCTAACAACACTTGCAAGAGTTTGAGGTACCTGTTGCTCCTGTTATTGTACATTTTGATTTTTTGGTACCTTTGTAATTTCTTTTTCAGTGATCTCATCAAGCACTGTGTATTCTGGTTTTTATTTTTCCTGTTTCTTTCCCTGCAAATAATCTTTGTACATGACCTTCTCATTGAATATGACATCTCTACTCCTAATGATTTTTTGATTTTCATAATCCCATAAAAAATAACCAAAATCATTAACATCGTATCCAATAAAGGTACACTTCTTGGATTTTGCCCCAATCTTTGTTATATTTTCTTTATCAATATGGACAAATGCTTAAAAACCGAAAGTCTTCAAAAAATAATAGTTTAACTTTTTACCTGTCCATGCCTCCTCTGGAATTCTACCATCCAAAGAGCTTGAAGGTCCTCTGTTTATTAAGTAAAAAACTGTATCTACAACATCTGCCCAAAACTGTAAGGGAAAACCAACATGCAATCTCATACTCCTTGCACACTCCATGATTTTCATGTTCATCCTTTTTGACACACCATTTTCTTGTGGTGTTCCTGGAACTGTCTTCTCTATACAAATCCCGTGGTATGAATAATAATCATCAAACTCCTTGTTGCAATATTCACCTCCATTGTCTGATCTAAGACACTTTAACCTTTTTCTTGTCTCATTCTCAACCAAAGCTTTCCATTTCTTAAAAGTATCAAACACATCAGATTTTTTTCGAATGCAATAAACCCAAGTTTTTCTAGTTGCATCATCAATAAAGTAACATAATAGAAAGAGCCACCAAGAGATGATACATGAGATGGTATCCATACATCTGTATGCACAAGCTCTAACCTTTCACTCTTATTTTATTTTCCGACTCTGAGAAATATGATTCTCTTCTGTTTTCCATAAACACAATGCTCACATAAATCCAAATCAATTTGTTTGCGATCTGGCAAGAAATTTATTTTGTGAATTATTTACATCCCCTTCTCACTCATGTGTCCAAGCCTATCATGCCACAGTGTTGTATCCACTCCTGTAGAAGCTAAAGAGATAGAAGAGTCAATATTACTAGTACATAAATACAATGTACCTACCTTCTCTCCTTTTACTATCACCAATGATCCTTTGGTGACCTTCCACACCTTATCTGTAAATATAGATATATAACCTTCACTTGCCAAATTTCCTATTTAAATTAGATTTTTCCTTAGATATGGAACATGTCTTACCTCTTTCAACAACCATTGGTTTCCATTCCTTTGCTTTATTTTTACCTTTTCCATTCCAACAATTTTTCATGGTGCATCATCACCCAAATGAATTTGTCCAAAATCACCTTGAACATAATCTAGAAAAATTTTCATATGGGGTGTGGCATGAAATGAAGCCCCTGAATTTACTACCCAAGTCTCAGAAATATTATCTACAGAAAGAATCAAACCATCTTGTAACACATCACCTGTTACATTTGCTTCCTAATTTTTCTCATGTTGTCCATATCTTTATTTATTTGGAGCTCTACAATCTTTCTTCAGATGTCCTTTCTTCCCACAATTCCAACACTTTATCTTTCCTAGTTTGGATTTGGATCTTCCCTTCCTAGAATTCACTTGGTTCCATGAACCCTTTCCTCTACCCTTTTGTCTTCCCCTGTTCTCCATGTTTAACACATTACTTGATGTCTCACATGTGATTTTCAGTCACATTTCCTCGCTAAGGATAACACCAACAACATCATCAAATTTTAAAGTGTTTGAACCAGAGACAGAGTTACTTACAACCATGACCAAGCCATTCCAAATTTTTGGCAATGAGCACAAGATTAGAAGAGCCCCGACCTCATCATCAAAGTCCACTTTTACAGAACTTAGTTGATTAGTAACCGTATTAAATTCATTTAAATGATCTGCAACAGACCCGCCTTATGACATATTCATATTAAATAATATATTCATTAGAAATATCTTATTGCATGCCGAGGGTTTTTCTTATGGTTTAGCCAATGCATCCATCATCTCCTTCATTGTATTTTCTTTCAAAATATTGAAATCCATCGACGCTACTAGGATCAACCATATCGTTCCTAGTGCCTTTCTATCAAGAACCTCCCATTCTTCGTCCTTCATGGTTGTTGGCTTCTTTTCTATTCCACCAAATGGTAGGAATAGATCCTTATGATATAAATAATATTCCATCTGCATCTTCCATAACTGGTAGTTTTGCCCGTTAAATTTCTTGACCCTAAAATTTCCATCTTCCACCATTGCTCCCACTCGAACTAGGAACCCTCTTTTTCTGCAAGTTACCTTTCGCTCTGATACTAGTTGTTAGAAAAACAAGATCGCAGAGCAATAAAATAAAATAAATGTGGAAATAAAACATGTAAGATACAAAATACAATAGAGACACATATATACATGGTTCACCGAGTGTGGGCTACATCTACCAGAGAAATTTCCAGGTCCTTCCTTTTTATTATCCAACAAATGAAGGGATACAACCTACAACACACCTTCTATAACTTCCTCTTCTTTCTCTTACAATATCCTCTCTCATAATACAATATTTGCAATGATACATAGCCACAATACATTTCCATCATAAAATAGGGTTTCTGTCCAGGGAAAAATACCCTAACATTACTTCTACCGTTAGATCTGCGACCTTATAATGAATGGTCCATATTTACTATGAAATTACAATATACATTTACAAGAAATTTTTTCCTTCAGGGCCCACTTGCCCCCGGACCCCCCAACTGGGGGGATGATCCCCCCGAACCCCACAGGTGGGGAAAGCCCCCCTTGCACCCCCCCTTCCTGCATGGAGGGGTGTACAATATTCTGGGGTGTATAGTCTTCATGGGGTATAAACACAAATGAAAACAAAGACCTATGAAAGATGAAGATAATCAGGCTCCACAACCAACATTTCCTCTTTTTGGGTGGGACTCTCTGTCAATACTGGTTACGAAGTCATCCCGTTGGTGCCCCCTATCTCAGTGTAGTTCAAGAGTGGCTATGTTTCCTCTTATCTAGAGCCTCCTTTAACTCTTCAAATTCAGTAAGAGTTTCCCCATAAGCATCGTGGCATTGTGCATCTTGGAAGCATCGAAGGAGAATGGATACTAAGGGGAGAAATTTAGGACATGGTCAAATCGACCCCAAATTCGAGTGGGCGAAGTGTCAGAAGTTAAAAATCAATTTTGGAGCCATGAGCTCAACGGTTTCCTTTGAGCTTGAAACTTTGTCTTGACGTCGACTTGTCATTGGGCAACTTCAGGATGAGGTGTTTACACAACGTAATCAAATTGAGGATCTCCAATTTCACCTTGATCAGTGCAAGAAAAATGAGGGGCAACCCTTCACTTCGACCAACAATGGGAACGCGTCAAGAAATTTTTCAGAAGCCTTAATGGGTGCGATTCGTGACCTCAACAAACCTGTTGAAGCAAATTCAGAACATCAAGGAATTCAAGTTATCAAGCAGGAATTAGGTAGCTGAATTACTCTAAAAATGTAGTTCTCATGTTTTGTTTATCTATATGTATTAACGATATTTTTTACCGGGTGTATACCTCTCAGATTAAAAGTAGTTTAAGTTTTTGGATAGTCCCTAAGGACCAAGACATACATTTTGTAAATTTTGGACTAAAATCTAGATATGGAGGTCTTTGAAACCATATGAAGCTTGTTTTTTGTATCTCAATGGTCTTGACCACACCATTTTAATGAAAAAATTCCCCAATTCTTGTGAAAAAAAAATTACATTTTGTATATGCGTTATAAACACATTTTCTTTAGTCCCTTTGAAGGGAGGGAATATATGATCAATTTGTGATGACCTTCTCTATCAAAATAAATTCCATTAGATATAGATTGTTACATATACCAAAAAACATATAGTCAGATTGTTACATACACCAAAAAACACATCCTATAAGTTCAAATATATGGAACCCTTTTTTATTACAATTGTTTGGATTGAAATATAAATATACATGGAAAACTAAACAAAGGAATCATGTAAATATTCATTGATGACACCATCCACTTGCTCTAATATGGACTAGGTTCCAGAATCCAAATGTAATCCTAATTTTGAGGGCCTATCCATCCACATTCTTTTCTCTATACACATGGTGGAAAGAAAGAGAGTTAAATGTTGTCTATGCAAGTTGGATCTCCTCAAATATTGGTATCAAAGTGTAGTTGTCTAGGGTCATCAATCCATTTATTTAGTTTACAATGACAAGTGAATCACCAAAAAAATTGTAAAGAAAGAGCACCTTTGTCGGTTGTTAGCATTAAAACTGGTTTTAGAGCCATAAGTTATGCAAGATTATTTGTATCGCCTCCCAAGCTAGCTTTAAACTTGATGAAATGTCGATCTCTGAAATATTAATTCATCTATCCCCATAGCGTGGGGGATCCCCTAGACAAGCTCCACCAATATACCCATGAATCACTTTTATCAACATGTTCGATGACAATTTGCCTCTGCAACTTTTCTTTGATAGTTTGTACAAAATCTTCTAAAATAGATATCATACTCTAAATAGAACATTGGGTAGGGGTTATATGCTTGTCTTCAAAGGTATGTGCATTACAAACTAACTAGATAACAATGAAATATTTTTTACTTTCTTCATAGTTGGGTTATCATACCATCACTTCGTCGCTTCATATATTGTTAGTTGGATGAGGGATCTGGTTAGACCATCACTTTGGTGCTTCATCTATTGAATTGCCTCTCTACACCTCCTTTAAATTTGTGATGGATTCCAATTCTTTCTAGACCTACACTGTATATAAAGATGAAAAAATTAGGTGTGTAACAGGTTCACCATTTTCTTTACATAATATGCACTAGAATGGGCCTTATTGGCCTTTATTTTGTATGATAAATGTTTTCCATTTAATCTTTGATGTTAATTATGTTTTAAATTGATTGTTTTTTTTTTCTCTAAAAAATCATCATTTTAATGAGTCATTGATTTGATATTTGTTTTGTTCTAGAGTTGTTGATGCTTTCTTGTAAGGTTTTGAGACGTATCATTGCCTCCTTTATAGTAAGTATTTTATTTATATATTTTGGTTCAGAAATGATTGTTGATGCTTTCTTGTAAGGTTTTGAGACGTATCATTGCCACCTTTATAGTAAGTATTTTATTTATATATTTTGGTTCAGAAATGATATACTAAATTCCATGGATACCATTCTAGCTTTACTCAATAAAATATGGTATGGCTTGTTCTCTTTTATTTTGTAAATGATTGTGTCCATGATACATTTATTTATAAATAAATTCTTTATTTTGTTCCAGTAAAACATGATATATTACAACCTCAAACTTCAAAATTGTACAAAATTGTTATTGAGATGACAAGGCTCTTGAAAAATATTTTATTTTTATCACAATCTCATAATATTACAACCTCAAACTTTAAAATTGTACAAAATTATTGGGATGACAAGGCTCTTGAAAAATATTTTATTTTTATCACAATCTCATAATATTACAACCTCAAACTTCAAAATTGTACAAAATTATTGGGATGACAAGGCTCTTGAAAAATATATTATTTTTATCATAATCTTATAATTCCGCATTCCTGTAATTGTTTTTGAGAGGAAAGAGCCTTTCAATGATTGCAACTTTTTCTACAAATGCTATAATTTCAGTTGAACCTATGACGAAAATCTATTTCAAGGCATGCACATGTTTCGATTTGTGGAGGGATTGACGAAGATATTTATTGCTTAGGTAATCATTTCTTTAGTTTTTTACTATTAATATTTCTGTTTTTACCGTGTTGACAATAATGCAATGTTTATGTATGTGGGGGATTACAAGGTGACATGGAGCCCATTTCTAACAGTATTCGGGGTAGAACAATTTTTTAATACTGTTCCATTATTTGACAGAATAAATAAACTTTCTTTGCTATAAAGTTCCCAACTAAATTCAATATGCGAATGTTATGATTTATATTCTGTCACTTGATGTAGTTGTCACGCATGAGTAGCTAAAATTCAATAGATTCATGGGATATAAACACGAATAAGAGGGAATAATTGTATACAATGAACGTGGCATGTGCATGAATTGTAACATGTATGCAATAACCAAGGCACCCAAAAGTCCATTTTATCTTTCCAAAATTTCTAACTCAACAATGTTTCCCTTATATTCATAAGCTTTTCTCCTAATCTAAAATAGAATGCCCTAATAACACTTGCATGTTCCAACAACCTCATCAAGGGAACAACCTCATCAAGGGAATATACTACAATCTTTTGAAATTAGTTCATAAATAGAGTTGAGTGGAGTAGGGTATTTACTGATGTGGAACAACATATCAACTAGGGATATGTCATTGTAATAATACTCTATATGCATTATATGGATAACCATCATAAACTATAGTGACCTTTAGTGACCTTTATCAAGTGCTCCCTCTCTTAAGTGTAAACCTAACCTTGAAGCAATTTTTTTCTCTCAACTCTCATGGTTATGGATTTGAGAAAGAGAAGCCTTCTAACTCCTCCATTTCTGCTGAAGCTATGGCATTCAAAAATCTCGTCACTACAACCCATAAGTAGCCCTTGAATTGAAAGTCAACTCCATTGCGACTTGTAAGAAAATCAGATTCCACTCTAGAGGTGAAACCGTTGACATTGGTTCCTCATCTCAAAGTGATAGCACTAGCATAAAGAGATTTGATAGGATAGTTCATTAGGCTATGGCCCTTGCCTAGAACTATGGAACTATGGATGCAAAATAATTGGATGATTCTAATAAAAGGTGAATTATCATATTTTTTTGTGGAAGAAGATAATTCACCCTCATGTTTAAACTCAAAGAAAGTAGGGACTTAATATTTAGAAGCGAACTATATTTTATGGGTCTTGTTACCCCCCCATGCCTAGGGGTAACTAAAGGAGATCATGTATCAAGGACCGCAATGAAGAACATTATCCTGACCATGATGATGATCAACATGTCCATAGATGGAATCCCAACAACCCCCCTCATTCACCTTTACAGCTACAGGTCAACCAAGTCTCATCACATTCAAGCAACCCAGAGTATGGGAGATGGTAAACTATTGTCACCATGAGGTATGTTAGTCCCTTTTTATGTGAAGTGTTGTGCTTAATTTTTCGGGCATGTGAATGAGGATATTCGGTTGAATTTGGATAATGGATCATTGGTTTGGGAAAATGTGTTAGTTGCCTTATTTCACCTTGGTGGTCAATTTCTGTGCCCTAGTCCCTTGTTGTCACCGCCCAAGGAAAAGGGGTAATATTGGGAGGGCCTCCCAAGGGTAACGTTCCATTCCCC
>JASDQU010010735.1:79794-100198 GCA_032191745.1 Picea mariana
TAATCAAATCAATATTATCCTCTTTGCCTCTTTTTCAGTTCTCATCTCTACTAGTGCCTGTGGGAGTAAAAATGTATATGGCCTGGCTCATCCAAAAATTCCTTTGGCAAGGAGGCAAGTCCAACTCAAAAAACTTTCATCTTGTGAATTGGAATATAGTCTCATCTTCTAAGGAGCATGGGGGACTAGGCATTAAGGATCCATAGTTGGTCAACATAGCTTTGGGTTCCAAGCTTCTTTGGATATTAGTAACATGAAGTAAAGAATGGTGGAAATCAACTATTTTCAAGAAATATAAAATGGGAAATAGAAAGCGACATCTAGGCCTCGATCCAGTTTTTCACTTTTGGTCTCCCATCTAAAAACTTCTTCAGACCTCCATCCGTTTCTTCAAGGAAAAAATCTCCTAGGTTCAAGGAAATGGAAAATCAATTCTCCTATGACAAGACTTAATCATAAGATCTTTGCCCCCCCCCTGTACAATATCATAGGAATTGAATATCTAAAAGGTTGGATGATATCACAGCAAAATCTTCATTGCATGATGTTTCAGAATGGAAAGAGGATGGCTCTTGGTAGGGTTGGAAGTTGGGAAACCTTCCTCCCCATCTACAACAAAAAGATCATATCCTGGTAATGTCTCTTAAAGGGGATGCCCCGATTCATCAGAACATTCAGGACAACATGGGTTGGGGTGCCACAAGATATACATTGAAAGACGGATATAAATCACTCATAGCCAACTCAAGGAACCTGACTCAAACAGACTAGTGGAAAAATATTTGGAATTTAGATGCGCTTCCCAAAATCAAATTATTTTGTTGGACTCTTGCACATGAAAAGATCCTAATAGGGGAAAATATGATGAAAAGAGGGTTTAATGGCCGTTTCCTTTGCGCTCTTTGTCAAAGCAACTAGGAAACGATCCAACATCTTTTTTGGGAGTGTGCCTACTCTAAACAAACTTGGGATACAATGTATCATGAGCTGACTCATAAGGTAATATTGCCTTCTAAATTTAAAACCCTAGTGGGAAAATGGGAAAATTACTATCAAGGATACTTCCAAGGGAAAGATGTATTTAAGAGACTGTGGAAATATTCTCCCAAATTTGTAAGTTGGAAGATATGGCTTGCTCGAAATAGAGTTATCTTTCAGAATAAAAGGATCCATCCATAAATTGTAGCAAGCAAGGAAATCACCTAATTGAAAGAGATTATAAATTATAAAAGACTGAACTTAGAGGAACAATCTAAGTGGAATAGAGATGAAAAGGCTTGGATTTTGAAATTTAGTATTCATCACTCTTCACGTTCCAAGTCTTCATAGGAATCATGATGACAACTTCATTCTTCTTCTTTCAACTTATAACAATGACTTTATTCTCACTTTGGTCATACACTTTGTTTTGATGGAGAATCCAAAGGAAGCCTAGGGGAGGTAGGTGCCAGGGGGGGTTCTTTTTGGGCATGGAGGAAATAGAGTCTTTGATTATTACTAGAATTTGGGGATGAAAACAAACAACAAAGAGGAGGCTATGCCCTGCTTCAAGGGGTCCATTTGGAAAATCAAAGGCAAATTAAAAATTTGATTGTAGTGGGAGACTCAAAGACGATAATACGAATAATGATATCGAGCTCCTCTCCTCATAACATGAGCCTTAAAAGCTTAATAGACAAAATCCGCCTCCTCGCATGATCCATGCACACCAATTATTTTCACATCCTCTGAAACAACAATGAAGAGGCATACAAAATGGCCAATAAGGCCATAGGCAAGGCCCCTAGACTCTTGGGGGTTGGTGGTCAAGAAAGTATATCCCCCATACCATGATACCAGTCCCTAGATTGTCTCTCAGGGCCCATGATCTTTGGGGGGTGTCGCCTGACAGGCCTTCATGACACATGATCTCCAATGTGTGGATCTAGACATGATGGAAAATTTTATTAAGGCAGTTGGTTATTTTCACTGGTCGTGGGAAGTACCACAGATCCATCATGACAATGAGAGGGGATACTCCTCACATAGGTTAACTCGTGTGTCCCAAAATGGAGGTTTCAGGTGTAGTGAATGAGATGAAAAAAATATGTGAGCGGATGGGGATGGCTATATCAATAGGTGTCAGCTCATGACCTTCGCTACCCTTTGAAATCCTTTGGCACAGATTCTACTAGATGGGCAAGGTACTTTCTAAATCTTTGTTTCAATGCTCCTGTCATGTCCCCTCATACTTGGATTTTCTCAGTATCTACAAAGAGGTCATGAAGGATTATGGTAGGTTCCAATTTAGGATTTTTTTTTAAATTATTGACCTCTCACCTTCGGTTTATGAAAATTTCCCTAGGTGGGATGAGTGGCTTCTTCCCGGATTTCTCTGGTGGAGCATTTTCCTGTTAGAAAAACAGGATCACAGAGCAATAAAATAAAAACAAATGCGGAAATAAAACACAAAATATACACAATACAATAGAGACACAGATATACGTGGTTCACCCAGTGTGGGCTCTGTCCACCAGAGAAATTGCTAGGTCCTTCCCTTTTATTATCCAACAAATGAAGGGATACAACCTAAAACACACCCGTTGTAACTTCCTCTTCTTTCTCTTACAGTCTCCTCTCTTAGAATATAATATTCGCAATGATCCATAGCTGCAATACAATTCCCTCATAAAAGAGGCTTTCCTTCTAGGGAAAAAACCCTAACATAAATTCTACCGTCATATCTACGACCTTATAATAAATGGTCTAGATTTACTATGAAATTACAATATACATTTACAAGGAAAATTTTCCTTCGATGGCCTGCTTGCCCCTGGACCCCCCAACCAGAGGGATGAGCCCCCTGGACTCCGCAGGGGGGGAAATCCCCCCCTGCAACACCCCCCCCCCGTGTGGAGGGGTGTACATTATTTCAGAGTGTACAGTCTTCATGGGGTTTCAACATGGCTGAAAACAAATACCTATGAAACAGGAAGATAATCAGGCTCCACAACCAACAATCTCCCACTTAGAGACTGATCAAAACAACTCCACTATTGTTGTACCTGATGTACTATACTCCACCTTGGACCTGGAAAAATTTTCATCTTCACTTTCATGCTTGAAGACCAACTGAAACTGAGCAAGAACTCAATTTCTCCCTAGTTACTCCCTATGTTAACATGTCTGCAGGATTTTGGCTAGTGAGTATCTTTTCCAACTTCAAATGTTCATCTTCTAAGATGGATCATATGAAATGGTACTTGAGCTGTATATTCTTAGTATTTGAATGGAAGGTTGAGTTCTTTGCAAGATGAATGGAACTCTCCCTATCATAGTACAACCTGCTATTCTCTTGCTTCTTTTCCAATTCCTCCATAAACCTTTGTAACCAAATCATCTCTTTACTAGCCTCTGTAGCAACAACATACTTTTCCTCTATTATTGAAAGTGAAACAACCTTTTGCAGTTTCGAAATCCAACTTACTATTATTCCACCTACAGTAAAAACAGACCATGTGGTTCTCCTCCCGCTATCTTTATCACCAGCCATATATGAATCAACATATCCATGTAGAACAATATCTAAACCTCCAAAACATAATGCATGAGTAGCAGTACCTTTCAAATAACTGAGAATCCACTTTACTTCCTCTCAATTTTATTCACTTGGATTGTTCATATACTTACTCACAACTCCCACTGCATGTTCAATATCTAGTCTTATGCAAACCATTGCATTCATCAAGCTACCAACTACTGATGAATAAGGGACCCTGGACATGTATTATATCTCCTCTTGTGTCTTGAGGCACATTTATTTGGTTAATTTGAAATGGTTGGCCAAAGGTGTACTAACTGGTTTTTCATTCCCCATTCTAAACCTCTCCAACACCTTCTCTATGTACTCACCTTGAGACAATGTCAAATTGTGATTTTTCCTATCTCTTGTTATTCTCATACCAAGGATTTTCTTTGCAACACCCAAATCCTTCATCGCAAATGAATTAGCTAATTTCTTCTTGAGCACATTTATATCTTGCATATTAGACCCCGCAACAAGCATTTCATCTAGATACAATATCAAGATAATATAGCTTCCATTTCCTAGCTTCTTAAAATAAATACAGTGATCAAAATGACATCTATTATAACCTTGTCCTTTCATAAACCTATCAAAATTCAAATACTACTGCCTTGGATATTTCTTTAGGCCATACAAGCTCTTCTTCAACATGCATACTAAATTTTCCTTCCCTTTGACCTCATACCCCTACGGCTACTGCATATTAATCTCTTCCTCCAAATCCCCATGGAGAAAAGTTGTTTTTACATCCAACTCTTCAAGATGTAAATCTTCTACTACCACAAGACTTAAAATAGTCCCAATTGAAGTCATTTTAACAACAAGAGAAAATATTTCATCAAAATCTATACCTTTATTTTGTACAAACCCCTTTACAACAAGTCTAGCCTTGTACCGTTTTTTTCCTCCATATTCTTCCTTCAACTTGTAAACCCATTTATTCTACAATGCTCTTTTTCCTACAGGAAATTGAACCAAATCCCAAGTCTGGTTATTTACTAGGGAATCCATTTCCTCTTTCATGCCTTTCTCCCACTTATTTTTAGTGTCTACCTGCATTGCCTCTTCATAACATTCTAGTTCACCATAATCAATCAACAATAAATAATACAATGAAGGAGAGTATCATTCAGGGGGCCTACTTAACCTGGTATATCTTCTAACAACACTTGCAAGAGTTTGAGGTACCTGTTGCTCCTGTTATTGTACATTTTGATTTTTTGGTACCTTTGTAATTTCTTTTTCAATGATCTCATCAAGCACTGTGTATTCTGGTTTTTATTTTTCATGTTTCTTTCTCTGCAACTGATCTTTGTACATGACCTTCTCATTGAATATGAAATCTCTACTCCTAATGATTTTTTGATTTTCATAATCCCATAAGAAATAACCAAAATCATTAACACCGTATCCAATAAAGGTACACTTCTTGGATTTTGCCTCAAGCTTTGTTCTATTTTCTTTATCAATATGGACAAATGCTTCAAAACCGAAAGTCTTCAAAAAAGAATAGTTTAACTTTTTACCTGTCCATGCCTCCTCTGGAATTCTACCATCCAAAGAGCTTGAAGGTCCTCTATTTATTAAGTAAAAAATCGTATCTACAACGTCTGCCCAAAATTGTAAGGGAAAACCAACATGCAATCTCATACTCCTTGCATGCTTCATGATTTTCATGTTCATCCTTTTTGACACACCATTTTCTTGTGGTGTTCCTAGAACTGTCTTCTCTATACAAATTTCGTGGTATGAACAATAATCATCAAACTCGTTGTTGGAATATTCACCTCCTGTTGACATTACTAAGACAACTGAGAGGGGGGGGGTGAATCAGTTGTAATTGAGATTAAACAATTTTAAGTCTATTAAAACATTATTAATCTCTCTTCAAGTGATCATCAACATAATACAACATATGGACAGTAAAAGTAAAGACCATCAGTCACACATAAGATATACACAGAGACATATTTTCACGAGGAAACCCATAAAGGGAGAAAACCTCTTCTTCTTTGAAATGATAGGCAGTCTTTTAAGTTCTGTACATCATCTATAATTGAGCACCAACTNGTGAGGCTGCTACCTTTGTTTTACAAGCTGCAACTTGTTTGAGAGCACCAACTCTCTGGTTTCTCTAGCACCCACTAGAAGGAAGCACCAACTCCCTTAATGTTCTAGCATCAACTGGATGGAAGCACCAACTTCCAGTTACACAGGCTCCAACCTGCATAACAGAGAACACTTGTTCTCCCTTGCACCACCCTACCACCCTGGTTTCTCTGGTTGCAACCAGATGGAAGCTACAACTTCTTGTGTTTAAGTTCTCACTTGAACCTCTAAGGACAATAGTCCTCCCGAGCACCTCCCAACCCCCCTAGAATATGAATGACTAAATAAACAATCAACTTTACAGATAAATCATTTATTACCAATCTTTCTTTGTTCTGTAAGTCTAGTCTTCTTCTAACTGTTCTGCAATTCTACTCTTCCTTTGTCTGTTCAACAGGTCTGCTCTGCATCAATTTGTTCTGTCATTCGGATCTGCTTCAAATTGTTCTATTATTCTGCTCTGCTCCAAGTTCTCTTCATTATCTGCTACTCTTCTCTGAGTTTTATCTCCCACTGTGCATATTCTCAATCTTACATTGAACCTTCCGTTTCCTTTCTTGCAGTCTCATTCTTTTTTCATACAGAACAACCAACCTCACACAATCTGTCTCATCTTCTTTTATACACACCTACACGACGGTTAAACTTCCCAACTCCTTAGGCAAAAGGACGACAACTGTCTGAGCAACTGAAACACCAACTAATCGACAATCATGAGTTCGTTTCGCTAACATATTTGAAACTGAGGAGTTAACTGTGAGAGAGAACAGTAACCCTCCGATCAACACTTGATCTAACGGTTCAGATCATTCCGCGATTTCGCATATCGCTATTTTGACATTCCTGATGTTCAATGTTCTTGTCACTTCCAAATCCCGATCCCTGATACTCCGTGAAGAAGTCAGATCAACGGTCCAGATCACTTCTTGATCTGACGGTTCAGATTCAGTTAAGATTTCACACATTGCGATTTCAACACTCTTGGCATTCAATGTTTTTGTCACTTACAAATCTCGATCCACGAAACTCCGTGAAGAAGTTAGATCAACGGTCCATATCACTTCTTGATCTGACGGTTGCAATTACGTCGCGATTTCGCATATCGCAATACCGTGATTCTTGACGTTAATATTCTTTGACATCTCCAACACTTGATCCTTGAAACCCCGAAAGGAACTTGGATCAACGGTCCAGATTCAATCTTGATTCAATGGCTGCGATTAAATCGCAATTTTGCATATCGCGATTTCGGAATTCTTGTTACATTGTTCCTTTTTCCTCTCCATGTCGTGATTCACAAAACTCCGATATGTTGTTGGATCAACGGTCCAGATCTGATCTTGGTTCAACAACTGCGATTAAGTCACGATTTTGCATATCGCGAAATCAGGATTCCTGTGGATGATATTACTTGACATCTCCAACTCTCGATCCCTGAAACTCCGACATGGACTGGAATCAACGATCCATATTCAACCTTAATCTGACGGCTTAGATTAAATCACGATTTCACATATCGCGAAATCGGGATTCCTGTTGTTAATAAGCTTTGACATCGCGAACATTCGATCCCCGAAACTCTGACATGGACTTGAATCAACAGTCCAGATTCAATCTTAATCTGACGGCTCAGATTAAATCACGATTTTTCATATCGTGATTACTCCCGCTTCTCCTTGTACTTTAAATAACGTGCAGGTTCTTCTTGATCCAATGATGGTCGGATCCTGTGCTTGGATCTAACGCCTGAGATCTATCTTCCTCTTCAGCGCACTCTTCTTGTCTTCATTCAGATATGATGACCCTCATTCTATCGGGAATTTTGAATGGGATTCGACGACCAAAAATTCTTCTCAAACCTTACAGGCCTACCTCTTCAGCGTGCTCTTATTCAGATCTGACAACCATCGGGAATTTAGGATGGGATCCAATGAACACAGTTTTTGCTCTTCCCCGATTATCACTGCACCGCTGATCATCGTTGTTGTACTCAAGCCATCATTACTACTGTACTTTCCATCAATGACAAGTATATGCTGCCTGTAAAATACGCCAACAATTCTCTGTACATTATTCGTGTACTCATGCCATTCGCTGTCTATTAAATATTTTCCAACACCTCCATTGTCTGATCTAAGACACTTCAACCTTTTTCTTGTCTCATTCTCAACCAAATCTTTCCATTTCTTAAAAGTATCAAAAACATCAGATTTTTTTTCGAATGCAATAAACCCAAGTTTTTCTAGTTGTATCATCAATAAAAGTAACATAATAGCAAGAGCCACCAAGAGATGATACCTGAGATGGTATCCATACATATGTATGCACAAGCTCTAACCTTTCAATCTTCTTTTCTTTTCCAACTCTGAGAAATATTACTCTCTTCTGTTTTCCATAAACACAATGCTCACATAAATCCAAATAAATTTGTTTGAGATCTGGAAACAAATTTATTTTGTGAATTATTTGCATTCCCTTCTCACTCATGTGTCCAAGCCTATCATGCCATAGTGTTGTATCCACTCCTCCAGAAGCTAAAGAGATAGAAGAGTCAATATTACTAGTACATAAATACAATGTACCTACCTTCTCTCCTTTTGCTATCACTGATGATCCTTTGGTGACCTTCCACACCTTATCTGTAAATATAGATATACAACCTTCACTTGCCAAATTTCCTATTGAAATTAGATTTTTCCTTAGATATGGAACATGTCTTACCTCTTTCAACAACCATTGGTTTCCATTCCTTTTCTTTATTTTTACCTTTCCCATTCCAACAATTTTTCATGGTGCATCATCACCCAAATGAACTTGTCCAAAATCACCTTGAACATAATCTAGAAAAATTTTCATATGGGGCGTGGCATGAAATGAAGCCCCTAAATCTACTACCCAAGACTCAGAAATATTATCTACAGAAAGAATCAAACCATCTTGTAACACATCACCTGTTACATTTGCTTCCTAATTTTTCTCATGTTGTCCATCTCTTTATTTATTTGGAGCTCTACAATCTTTTTTCAGATGTCCTTTCTTCCCACAATTCCAACACTCTATCTTTCCTAGTTTGGATTTGGATCTTCCCTTCCTAGAATTCACTTGGTTCCATGAACCCTTCCCTCTATCCTTTTGTCTTCCCCTGTTCTCCATGTTTAACACATTACCTGATGTCTCACATGTGATTTTCCATCGCATTTCCTTGCTAAGGATAACACCAACAACATCATCAAATTTTAAAGTGTTTGAACTAGAGACAGAGTTACTTACAGCCATGACCAAGCCATTTCAAATTTTTGGCAATGAGCACAAGATTAGAAGAGCCCTGACCTCATCATCAAAGTCCACTTTTACAAACTTAGTTGATTAGTAACCGTATCAAATTCATTTAAATGATCTACAACAAACCCGCCTTATGACATCTTCATATTAAATAATATATTCATTAGAAATACCTTATTGCACGCCGAGGGTTTTTCTTATAGTTTAGCCAATGCATCCATCATCTCCTTCATTGTATTTTCTTTCGAAATATTGAAATCCATTGACACTACTAGGATCAACCATATCATTCCTAGTGCCTTTCTATCAAGAACCTCCCATTCTTCATCCTTCATGGTTGTTGGCTTCTTTTCTATTCCACCAAATGGTAGGAATAGATCCTTCTGATATAAATAATATTCCATCTGCATCTTCCATAACTGGTAGTTTTTCCCGTTAAATTTCTCAACCCTAAACTTTCCATCTTCCACCATTTCTCCCACTCGAACTAGGAACCCTCTTTTTCTGCAAGTTACCTTTCGCTTTGATACTAGTTGTTAGAAAAACAGGATCACGGAGCAATAAAATAAAATAAATGTGGAAATAAAACATGTAAGATACAAAATATAATAGAGACACATATATACATGGTTCACCCAGTGTGGGCTACATTCACCAGAGAAATTTCCAGGTCCTTCCTTTTTATTATCCAACAAATGAAGGGATACAACCTACAACACACCTTCTATAACTTCCTCTTCTTTCTCTTACAATCTCCTATCTCATAATACAATATTTGCAATGATACATAGCCACAATACAATTCCGTCATAAAAGAGGGTTTCCGTCCAGGGAAAAATACCCTAACAAAACTTCTATTGTCAAATATGCGATCTTATAATGAATGGTCCATATTTACTATGAAATTACAATATACATTTACAAGGAATTTTTTCCTTTAGGGGCCCTCTTGCCCCCGGACCCCCCAGTTTGGGGGATGATCCCCCCGAACCCCACAGGTGGGGAAATCCCCCCCTTCCCCCGTGGCAGGGTTCACAATATTCTGGGGTGTACAGTCTTCATGGGGTATAAACACAAATGAAAACAAAGACCTATGAAAGAGGAAGATAATCAGGCTCCACAACCAACATTTCCTCTTTCTAGGTGGGACTCTGTGTCAATCCTGGTTGCGAAGTCATCCCGTTGGTGCCCCCTATCTCAATGCAGTTTAAGAGTGGCTATGTTTCCTCTTATCTAGAGCCTCCTTTCACCCTTCGAATTTAGTAAGAGTTTCCCCATAAGCATCGTGGAATTGTGCATCTTGGAAGCATCGAAGGAGAATGGATACTAAGGGGAGAAATTTAGGACATGGTCAAATTGACCCCAAATTTGAGTGGGCGGAGTGTTAGAAGTTAAAAATCAATTTTGGAGCCATGAGCTCAATGGTTTCCTTTGAGCTTGAAACTTTGTCTTGACATCGACTTGTTATCGGGCAACTTTAGGATGAGGTGTTTACACAACGTAGTCAAATTGAGGATCTCCAATTTCACCTTGATCAGTGCGAGAAAAATGAGGGGCAACCCTTCACCTCGACCAACAATGGAAACACGTCAATAAATTTTTCAGAAGCCTTAATGGACGTGATTCGTGACCTCAACAAACCTGTTGAAGTAGATTCAGAACATCAAGGAATTTAAGTTATCAAGCAAGAATCGGGTAGCTGATTTACTCTAAAAATGTAGTTCTCATGTTTTATTTATCTATATGTATTAACGATATTTTTTACCGGCTGTATACCTCTCAGATTAGAAGTAGTTTAAGTTTTTGGATAGTCCTTAAGGACTAAGACATACATTTTGTAAATTTTGGACTAAACTCTAGATATGGAGGTCTTCGAAACCACATGAAGCTTGTTTTTTGTATCTCAATGGTCTTGACCACCATTTTAATGAAAAAATTCCCCAGTTCTTGTGAAAAAAAAATTACATTTTGTATATGCGTTATAAACACATTTTCATTAGTCCCTTTGAAGGGAGGGAATATATGATCAATTTGTGATGACCTTCTCTATCAAAATAAATTCCATTAGATATAGATTGTTACATATACCAAAAAACATATAGTCAGATTGTTACATACACCAAAAAACACATACTATAAGTTCAAATATATAGAACCCTTTTTTATTACAATTGTTTGGATTGAAATATAAATATACATGGAAAACTAAACAAAGGGATCATGTAAATATTCATTGATGACACCATCCACTTGCTCTAATATGGACCAGGTTCCAGAATCCAAATGTAATCCTAATTTTGAGGGCCTATTCGTCCACATTCTTTTCTCTGTACACATGGTGGAAAGAAAGAGAGTTAAATGTTGTCTATGCAAGTTGGATCTCCTCAAATATTGGTATCAAAGTGTAGTTGTCTAGGGTCATCAATCCATTCATTTAGTTTACAACGACAAGTGAATCACCCAAAAAATTGTAAAGACAGAGCACCTTTGTCGATTGCTAGCATTAAAACTAATTTTAGAGCCATAAGTTATGCAAGATTATTTGTATCACCTCCCAAGCTAGCTTTAAACTTGATGAAATGTCGATCTCTGAAATATTAATTCATCTATCCTCATAGCATGGGGGATCCCCTAGACAAGCTCCACCAATATACCCATGAATCACTTTTATCAACATGTTCGATGACAATTTGCCTCTACAACGTTTCTTTGATAGTCTGTACAAAATCTTCTAAAATAGTATCATACACTAAATAGAACATTTGGTAGGGGTTATATGCTTGTCTTCAAAGATATGTGCATTACAAACTAACTAGACAACAATAAAATATTTTTTACTTTCTTCATAGTTACGCTATCATACCATCACTTAGTCGCTTCATAAATTGTTAGTTGGATGAGGGATCTGGTTAAACCATCACTTTGGTGCGTCATCTATTGAATTGTCTCTCTACACCTCCTTTAAATTTGTGATAGATTCCAATTCTTTCTAGACCTACATTGTATATAGAGATGAAAAAATTAGGTGTGTAATAGGTTCACCACTTTCCTTACATAATATGCACTAGAATGGGCCTTATTGACCTTTATTTTGTATGATAAATGTTTTCCATTTAGTCTTTGATGTTAATTATGTTTTAAATTGATTATTTATTTATTTCTAAGAAATCATCATTTTAATGAGTCATTGATTTGATATTTGTTTTGTTCTAGAGTTGTTGATGCTTTCTTGTAAGGTTTTGAGACGTATCATTGCCTCCTTTATAGTAAGTATTTTATTTATGTATTTTAAGTCGAAAATGATGATACTAAATTCCATGGATGCCATTCTAACTTTAATCAATAAAATAGGGTATGGCTTGTTCTCTTTTATTTTGTAGATGATTATGGCCATGATCCATTTATTTATAAATAAATTCTTTATTTTGTTCCAATAAAAAAACATGATATATTATAACCTCAAACATCAAAATTGTACAAAATTTTTGGGATGACAAGGCTCTGAAAAATATTTTATTTTTATCACAATCTCATAATATTACAAATTTTTGGGATGACAAGGCTCTGAAAAATATTTTATTTTTATCACAATCTCGTAATATTACAACCTCAAACTTTAAAATTGTACAAAATTATTGGGATGACAAGGCTCTTGACAAATATTTTATTTTTATCACAATCTCATAATATTACAACCTCAAACTTCAAAATTGTACAAAATTATTGGGATGACAAGGCTCTTAAAAAATATATTATTTTTATAACAATCTTATAATTCCGCATTCCTGTAATTGTTTTTGAGAGGAAAGAGCTTTTCAATGATTGCAACTTTTTCTACAAATGCTATGATTTCAGTTGAACCTATGACGAAAATCTATTTCAAGGCATGCACATGTTTCGATTTGTGGAGGGATTGACGAAGATATTTATTGCTTAGGTAATCATTTCTTTAGTTTTTTACTATTAATATTTCTGTTTTTACCGTGTTGACAATAATGCAATGTTTATGTGTGTGGGGGATTACAAGGTGACATGGAGCCCATTTCTAACAGTATTCGGGGTAGAACAATTTTTTAATATTCGGGGTAGAACAATTTTTGAATACTGCTCCGTTATTTGACAGAATAAATAAACTTTCTTTGCTAGAAAGTCCCCAACTAAATTCAATATGCGAATGTTATGATTTATATTCTGTCACTTGATGTAGTTGTCACGCATGAGTAGCTAAAATTCAATAGATTCATGGGATATAAACACGAATAAGAGGGAATAATTGTATACAATGAACGTGGCATGTGCATGAACTGTAACATGTATGCAATAACATGCAACAACCAAGGCACCCAAAAGTCCATTTTATCTTTCCAAAATTTCTAACTCAACAATGTTTCCCTTATATTCATAAGCTTTTCTCCTAATCTAAAATAGAATACCCTAATAACACTGGCATGTTCCAACAACCTCATCAAGGGAATATACTACAATCTTTTGAAATTAGTTCATAAATAGAGTTGAGGGGAGTAGGGTATTTACTGATGTGGAACAACATAACAACTAGGGATATGTCATTGTAATAATACTCTATATCCATTATATAGATAACCATCATAAACTATAGTGACCTTTATCAAGTGCTCCCTCTCTTTAGTGTAAACCTAACCTGAAGCAATTTTTTTCTCTCAACTCTCATGGTCATGGATTCGAGAAAGAGAAGCCTTCTAACTCCTCCATTTCTACTGAAGCTATGGCATTCAAAAATATCGTCACTACAACCCATAAGTAGCCTTTGAATTGAAAGTCAACTCCAGTGCGATTTGTAAGAAAATCAGATTCCATTCTAGAGGTCAAACTGTTGACTTTGGTTCCTCGTCTCAAAGTGATAGCACTAGCATAAAGAGACTTGATAGGATAGTTCATTAGGCTATGGCCCTTGCCTAGAACTATGGAACTATGGATGCAAAATAATTGGATGATTCTAATAAAAGGTGAATTATCATATTTTTTTGTGGAAGAAGATAATTCACCCTCATGTTTAAACTCAAAGGAAGTAGGGACTTAATATTTAGAAGCGAACTATATTTTATGGGTCTTGTTACCCCCCATGCCTAGGGATAACTAAAGGAGATCATGTATCAAGGAACACAATGAAGAACATTATCCCGACCATGATGATGATCAACATGTCCATAGATGGAAGCCCAACAACCCCCCTCATTCACCTTTACAGCTACAGGTCAACCATGTCTCATCACATTCAAGCAACCCAGAGTATGGGAGATGGTAAACTATTGTCACCATGAGGTATGTTAGTCCCTTTTTATGTGAAGTGTTGTGCTTAATTTTTTGGGCATGTGAATGAGGATATTTGGTTGAATTTGGATAATGGATCATTGGTTTGGGAAAATGTGTTAGTTGCCTTATTTCACCTTGGTGGTCAATTTCTGTGCCCTAGTCCCTTGTTGTCACCGCCCAAGGAAAAGGGGTAATATTGGGAGGGCCTCCCAAGGGTAACGTTCCATTCCCCGCCATACTTGACACTTTCCATCCTAGATCCTCTCATAGTGTATTAAAATTAGGCTATGGTCCATTCTCTCATGAGAAGAGGGGCTAAAGGCCTAGAGGTTGTTTCACAACTGTTGCTAAAGAATAAGAAACTTATGCTAAAGAAAGAAAATAATGATAGCAAAGAGGACCAACAAAATCTGGTCTAAACTTTAGCTCTACTCTTTCAGTTCTCACCCCAGTCCAAAAAATGCAATTTTAATGGCTTGAAACCTTAAAAAGGAGACTTGTAAATATATAATGAAGCATGACTTAGAAAAAGGAAATAAGGGGGATTGGAAAAAATAACACGTAAATATGGGGTAACTCAAGAGAAAACACACCCTCCATAAAGGAATTCATAGAGATGGATTTAACACCATAAGCCATGAAGTAATCCCCGAAACCATATCACTTTCACAACTTACTCTTGGTGAGATTTTACTTTCCCTTGTCACTCTCGTGACCTATTCCTCTACCTGGGTGATTTTAATTCCTGTCTAGGTGGCACACCTAATAGGATTGGATGAAGGCCCTCCCATACTTAAAATTGGTAACTCACATGGGGTCCTGGCTAGTGTGATGCTTGAAGGGGATACTAGGGTGAATCATTTTACATGGCTTATGTCTTAAGTTGCAACTTACTTTGCATGTTTTAAGGACTAATGTTTCTTATGAACTTTGGCTAACCATGTCTTATATTTTGATTTGTTTTGGATGGCCTTAACATGGTTCTTTGAGGGACGTCCATACATCTACTTCACCTTGGAGGATTCCACATGGCCTTTGGAGGCCCTACCTTAGCCTTTGGAGGCATGACGACACCTTTCCTAGCCTTGACATCTCACATGTGTGGGATATTATGATTTATTTTTGCACTTTTAGAATTTGTAAAGGTCAAATGAGGTGCTGACCCTACTTGTATTATGTTGTTGAAAAATTATGTGGACAAATGTGTGAGGTTAGCCTCATATAAAAAGGGTTAACCTCACTTTCATTTTATCATCATCACTTCTCACCTTTGTGAGATACATTTATGAAATTTTCTCCCTCTAAGGGTTACTAGCTCTTCTTCTCTCATGCACTATGCTTGGAAGGTCTCTTATGGATGGTCTTTGATGATTTTGGATGAAATTTTCAATAATTAATGGTTTATCTCATGGTTTCTTGGATAAAGTAAGTGAGTTTCTACAATTTATTCTTATGTTGTTGATGTTTAATGGTGAATTTTCTATTTTATTCAAGATGTTTGGTTTGTTGAAACCCTAAGAGAGGAGCATACGTGCTTCTTCTTCTCACAAGGTGATTTTTGCTCAAAATTTGTGAGGTATCCTTGCTAGGGTTAGAACCCTAAATCCCTAAAATGATATAACTTTAGGATTTTAGCCTTAGATAATTGATATTGACCTAGTTGAAGCTACAATAAGGGAGAAATGGTTTTTAGGGCCCAAATGTGTTTGCACCCTAGAAGTCCTTCTCCTCAAGATTCAAAGCCTAAGGACCAAATGTGCTTGCACCTTAGGGTTTGAATCCTACTGCTTGGTTTCAAGTAGGAAATCACTCAAGCTTAGTTTCATTTACAAGACTCCATACCCTAAAAGGAATTGATCTAAGAAGCTATTCTCTTGGTGAATTGATTGATAAACACTATCTTTTAAAACTCTCAAGCTCTCTACTAATTCTAATAACATTGATATTGACAAACTCACTATCTTCCTTGCTGTTGTTATAAAAGTTTTCTACAACCATATGATAACACTTTAATTTTTTGCATACACTTATGAAAAGGTGGCCTAACTCATTCAGAAATAACATCTAACAATTGAATAATGTTCTAGTGGACGTATGCTAATTTTTCATGGTCAATTGTTGCATTTTTTAGTATTTATAGTTGTTGTTACAAATCATTTATTGTTATCATATGATTGTTTACTGCTGCAAATTTGTATTATCTATTGCAACTTATCTTGTCTAGTGTCATAAGAGGTCATTCTTGCATAATTTAGCTTGGATATTGTTACATATATGCTGCAAAGTGTTCTTGTTCCAGGAAGGTACTCAAACAACTTCATACCTCTTCTACTTCCTTGACCTAGATCATTTATCCGGTGATCAAGATAAGGGGCGGTAGGATTGGCTAATATACTTTCTATTTGATCCCTTGAGGTCACCAAGGAAGACTCCCTTGTGGTGGACCTCTTCCATCACTAAAAATAGGGAAGTTCTTACTAAGGTGTCAGTGGTAGTTTCTTCCATAGTTACGCAAGATTTGGGAGTCTTTTGTTGATATTTGCATAAGTACAAATCCCACGATAACATTTTGGCATCGTTTCCGAGGAGGATTGAGTCATTCACCTCAACGACATATTTTTGGTAAACTTTCTCTTGAAGCCCTTATATTACAAATTTACCTGGTGAATCCATTGAGGCTAGTTCCCTCACCTTCCTTTGATGATCCAAGAGGGATCATCTGGCGAGTCCACTGATATATTTCAAGGCGTCATCCTACTCTCAACATTGTGATATTGTGTATTCTCAAGTGATGGAATCATATCACCTTGGGATCAAATGTATCATACTATTGATTTTGAAAGTTTTTGGGGATACCCAAATGATTTTGAAATAAGATGGTTGGAGAACTCTCCAGAATTCAGAGGCTTGCCAGTTACTCACATTATAGAGTTCTTGAAGTACATATATGAGATAAGATCAGGAGATGAGGATGTACTAGTAAATTTTTTTATACTTTCCTTTCCATTTGGAATACAAGACTAGATCAAGAGTTGTTGGAAACCAAAAGGTATATCATTTTTCACAGATCTCATTAGTAGGTTTCTTGAGTTTTATAAGCCACAATGATAGACATATGAATAACTTCTTCTAGAGCTCACCACATGCCTTAAAAAGGAAGGTTTTTTCTTAGACCTTATTATAAGATACCTTATGGAAGTGCACCATGCCCAAGAGAAAGAATCTATTGAAATTGAAGAATTTATTAACTAAGAACCTCCATATCTTTAGCATGCCTTGGATGAGAGCCTTGAAGATCACACATCTCCAAGGAAATAACCTAAGGAAGAAGTCCATGAAGAGGGCTACCAACCCTTCAAAGAGGAGAAATAATCACTGCATGATTCCATTTAATATAATGACTTTATTGAAGAATGAGAACCTAAAGGGGTGAATCATGAGGAAGATCACCGAATAAATGAAGTAGAGCATGAGTTTCCTTGTGAATATGATGAAGAAGAACATTTTGATGAAACACACCATGATGAATATTAATCCATGAAAAGGCTCCTCATGAAGACAAAACGTCGGTATTTTCTCCTTTATTTGATGAATTCATCCAAGATTCCATTCCTCCTTCATGTAAAGAAGAGAACGTGATGAGTTATGCTCCTTTCCAAGTTTTTGATGTTGCTTTGTTCCATGATTTGGAAAGTAAAGAAGTGCTCTAGGAACCCTTGGATTCATTAGACTCTTCATGTTATAATAAAGGTAATGACATGATTGAGAATATTGATGAGTTTGTACATGTTAGGAGACGTAAGTGGGATGTGATTTGTTTTGGTCTTGATGGAGATCCCATTGATGACATTGATGACATTGAATGTCATTTTCAATTGTTCCCCTTAGAAAAACCATGTGTGATTTCTAAAGACTCATATATGTGGCAACATGGAGATGACATGGTTACAAATTTATTCCAACAACCCAGGGATGATTTATTGCAACACTCTCATGATGATTTCCAGTCATACCTTGGAAGTGGCAATATATATCCTTTTGATCACTTGGATTTATTCTATGAAGAATATTTTCAACCACATGTACGCTCTAACCTTGATGAAGGTGAGGTCATGATTTTCCCGGAGCATGATTTTTGTGATGATATTTTATATCCTTCTTCTTTTCCTTCATATCGCTATGCCACTGAGGATGTAGAAGGGGAACATATTCCTTGCCCCAAGTTGTCTTCGTGGAAAAACTTTTCCTTAGAATTCAAGTGTAAGTTGGATGCTTTAAGAATAAATTTGACATCCCATTTTTTCATCCTCCCCTTGAGTAATTATCAGTCATCCTCCAAATTCGTGTTCATCCCTTTTCAAGCCTTGGGGAGACTTTATGAGCTCTAGGGTAGTCAATATCCATGGTCTTTGAGTCATCCTTATGATTTTTCATCTTCTCACAACCCTATTCAGAGGAGGATTGAGCATTCTTGTGGGGATGTGAATTGGCATAAATTTGTCCCTCCCTCCCACCTCCATGAGTTAGATTTTATGATTCGATATGATATAATGAATTCTCTAACTCATGATATTTTGGTGCTTGAATTATACTTGTTTTGGTTTATGATGAAGCACATGGGTAGACATTTTGATACAATGCTAGAATGGTTTCACTCGTCGTATGATTATACCTATCCTTTCAACTAACATTGATTATTGTAGGTTAGGTAGGGAATTTGCATCATGCATTCATGCTAGTGTAGTGTTGTATCTTTTTATATTGCATTCTCATTTGCATATAATGAATACATGTTAGAAAATTGCACTTAGTCATTGTATAATATTTCTTTATCATTTTGTAGTCAAGAAATTTTTTCTTTTCAACATGGTTTTGGATTTATCACTCACAACGGGATGGATCACATCCACCAACATATACTTCTAAAGGATGTTGGAATTTGAAGTGGGTGTAGGATTGCAGGTCTTGGAAAACTAGAGATGTTTAGGTTCTCATATGTTCTACGATGAGAACATGTCCCCATGTTGGAGCCAGATGTTACCCCCCATGCCTAAGGGTAATTAAAGGAGATAATGTCTCGAGGCTTGCAATGAAGAACATGATCCCGACCATGATGATTTTCAACATGTATAGAGATGGCAGCCCAACAACACCCCTCATTCACCATTATAGCTATAGGTCAACCAAGTACACTTCACATTGAAAGCAACCCATAGTATGGGATATGATAAGCTATTGTCACCATGAGGTATGTTAGTTCTTATTTTATGCGAAGTGTTGTGCTTAATTTGTTGGGCATGTAAATGAGGATCTTTGGTTGAATTTGGATAATGGATCATTGTTTTGGGAAATTGTGTTAGTTGCCTTGTTTCACCTTGGTGGTCATCTTTTGTTCCCTAGTACTATGTTGTCACTGTTATCCCCCATTTATAGGGATAACTAAGGATATAATGTCTCGAGGCCCTCAGGTTGCAGACATGGAATGTCCAGGGATAGATCGACTTGTGATGTCCACTTACATAGATGGAGACCCACTTAACCACCACACTTCTTTGGTTCATCGTGATGGAATTCACCACATCAACCTATTTTCGGAAGACAATGGGTCTTTCTCAATGAGGTACAAGTTAGGTGTTGTAGTAAGTGTCACTTTAATACTTGAGGCATTTGAGTATGTTTCATTTAGAGCTTCTTTTGATTATAGAACATCTTCTTTGAAACATGCTCTTTTCTCTGTTTCACCTTGGTGGTTGACATTGTTCCCTAGTAAGTGGTCACCCTTGGGGAAATGTTTGCTACTGGGTGGTCTCATTGATGAGTCATTGTACCATTCCTGATCATACTTATCATTTTTAACGCTTCATCCTTTTCGTCTCCTTATCTTTTGGGATTTTCGGGTGTATTGACCCAAGAAGGGATTGTACCTCATTTCATGGGAAGAAGGGGCTAAAGGCCCATAGGGAATGTAGCTGGCAAAAGATAATCCAAAATTTTATCCTTCTAGATGCTTGCCCAAAGAAGTCTTGATAAGAATGAAACATTTCTCTTAAAATAATTGAATACCTGCAAACACAATTTCACATTATATAGATGTCCCGCTTGTTGAGGTGTGTACACACATGCAGTGTCCCTTTATTTCCATGCATATGGCACTAT
>JASDQU010010736.1:0-13510 GCA_032191745.1 Picea mariana
ATCAATGACAACTCATTGATCCATCTTCATCTATGCATTCTCATCAAGGACAATACATATTATATTACATCAATCATCAATCAATCAATCCTTTGACATCAATCAATCACTTGACATCAATCAATGACATCAATCAATCAAACCATTGGCATCAATGACAACATGATCCAACAGCATCGTGCTATGGCAGGTCTATTACATATGTAAAATAATTGTTATATTATTTTATAATAATATAAATAATATTAAAAATAAAAACAAAATACTAACAATAATTTGAACAATAGAGACTATGCAGAAAAAAAATTAGTCAAAGGACAAACTAATATGAAGTCAACTAATAAAAAACCGACAGTCGATGCTCAAAACTTTAGATATTTAAACATTTCAAAAAAATAGTACGAATTCAAAAAGACCATAGATGATCAAAAAAATTTGATATGATAACATATAAAACATTGGGAATAGTGAAGCTGGCAATAATACCTGCAATCTATTATCCAATCAGATCATGACATATATGGTATTTTTTATTATATACAAATCAATGTTTTTAGTTCTCTAGTTCCAACAATAGAGATTATGCAATTATTTTTAGTCAAAGGACAAACTAATATGAAGTCAACGAATTATCGATCATTATAGTCCCTCTACGCCTTCAACAGGGACTAACAATAGGTACGCTTTAGAAGATATTGTTCTAAATATTCTGACACCATTTTTTAATTATAATGAATATTTTCAAGTTACTATATTGACAATAATCATTTTTTATTTATTTATATATATTTTTCATTTAAATTTAATTTGTTTTTAATAATAAATCAATATAATGGCGTTTAATATTAAATAAACTAGCGAGGATCCTTCTTAACTCTCAATTTATCAAGTTCATGTGGGATAAAATCACTTGAGGAGAAAACCTTTTCTAGAGTGAAAAATTAGAGAAAAGGTTTGTACCTCAAAATATTCTGATCTATAAATGATCATTATATAGGTTTTCATCTATCTTTGTATTTTATAAGTGGAAAAATTGGAGGAATTTGCTTGTAGGTCCCATTTTAGGGGTATGTGATATTTTGGTGATTTTAGGTCCAGGGCCATATAGAGGTAGTTTGAGGCATCAAGAGACATATTTTGGTGTCAAAACTTTGGGATCTTAGATCGATACCCCTTGAAGCTATTCAACACTCTAAAATATTTCCAATAATGAATAAATAACCTCAATATGAGTTCATATGTGGAAGTTATGCCTTTTTCAACTTGACCCACCCCATTTACTACCATGCCCCTGAGTGGAAGCCTTGATATCCCCTATTAATCAAACATTTTGGGATAATCACATGACTATACTAAATAATATTCTAGAGGGTCGAAACCCATAACACTAATTGAAGATTGATACATGAAAAACCCTAAACATAACCCTAGATCACTATTAGGTTGTGTCAAATACTAGGATACTAGGAAGAGAATGACTTCCATTATTTTGTTATTTCTATTGTTCTATGTTTGAGAAGAGAATATAAGAGTGGGATATTGGAACATTACATAAAAGGTAGAATATTATCTAGTATCCATTGAGGACATAATTTCCGTGGAAAATCTATAATGATTGCCCCTTTCCTTGTACTTGCATTTCATAACCGAGAAAAAGAGAGGAGTGCATAGGCCTCACCTTCTATTTGGATTTTATGCCATATTGGGTTTCCCAGGTCACATCTCATGTTCAATTGGGTCGATGACATGTTCATTTCTTGGTTTCTTTTGAATTTTTGTTTTAGTTATTTCCATAATTTTGTGCACTATGATAGTAATATTAAATTAGAGATATAAGGTAATAAACTACATAATAAAATATTTCACAATGTTTTAAGATCTATTGAGATGAACTATTGTAGTGGAATATCCATAGTAATTTACATATAAAATTTGATCCCTCTTTGTTCTTAATAAATAAAGAGTTACTATGGATCAAGACTAGCATTATACCACTTGAAATAACCTTTTGGTCATCCATAAGGGGGAATACTTTAACTGCTACTAGATGCCTCTAGATATTGTGTGATTAACCTACTTCCCTAGGTTTGAAGAATGCCAACTCCTAACAAATAAAAATAAAATGTAGGCCTTACTCCATAACCAAAAAAATTGTATTAGCCTAGATAGTATCTGCAAGAAATATAGTATCCCTTGTTATGATCATTGGAGCTATCTCTAGTTGGGTCATGTTATTGCTTCAAGCAGATCCTAGTTTAACCTCTTGCACAAGAGGAACCTTAGAATAAATTCTACTACGAGAAATATTCTATTATTGTATTTAATATAATTTTTTATTTATTACAGGGTGAAATCATGAAGATGGGTTACACTTTTGCTTCTTTTATGAGAAAAAAACTCTATTTTCACAAGTTATTCAACTTCTGGCATACAAAAGTATTTTTTTTATTTAGAATTTCACTTTACAGTAAAAACAAAACTTGTGAATAATTGTGTTAGCTTTCCAATGACTATTTTTCAATTTTTTTTTATCACGATTTGATATGTCAATTTGATAATTGTTTAATAGTATGTTCCTTAAACATGAAATGAATGATAATGAGTTACTTATTTCTACAACAATGTATCTATTATTAAACTTATGTTTTTAAGAAACAAAATATACTGCAACAATCTACAGAGACTTTGTTTTATTATGACTATAATTTTGAATCTAACGGATGGATATTATAATTTCTAGAATTTTTTGAAGTTGACCAAGCTGAAAACGTTACAGATTTTAAATACATGGTTGTCTACACGTTGTATCTATCTTAATTTTTACTTAAAATTAAAATCTAAATATACCATTTTGAAAAGAATAGTTTAAGGATTATGAATATATTTTTTTCCAAATTTTTCATTGTATATTTTTAGAGATACCGATATTTCATTTCACCGAATCATAATGTCTGCTGAAAATATTATGTAGTGATTTTTTTTTTTAAATTAAATAAAATTAGATAAAAATAAATAAAATGAAAAAAAATTATAGGAATTGAAAGTAGATTCAATTTTGGAAATGCTGGTGTCATTTTCGGGACCAAATTCTCAGTATTTGCAGGAGTCTGCAAATTCCGAAGTTCAGTTAAGCTTGGGACAATTCTCTGGTTTTAGTTTTCAGTCCAAATTTCCTGCTTTATTTCGGCCGAAAGACTAAAATCTAACGGAAACCGTCAAAACTAAACAGTTTCCAGTTTTCGGCCAAAAGTCTGTCGAATGACTTCCGTCCGCCAAAAAAAATGAAATGACACGTTGTATCATTTTCTTTCCTGCCAAATTGTATAAATAGGCTTCCGTTCAAACACATTTAACACAATTCATCGGATGGATAGATAGATATAAGCTCAAGGATAGGGATTTCAAAGCATTTCTATTATTGATTGCAGCTGTATTCTTTTCTTTCTTTATTTATTTCCTATGTTCCATAGGCTTAATCAGAGGATTGATATCAATGCATGGTGGTTTTCTAGAGCACTTAAACAATGTTTTGAATCATCTTTTTGGTTTTTGTTGAATAAGGTAATTGATGTTTGTTCAATTTTTTATTGGAATAACAATTTATATGTTGAAAGATAAATGTTGAGAATTTTTTGAAGGTGAAGTCTTTGTTGAACATATCTTTTACAGATAACTATAAAAGTCATGGGAAACAAAATTTTGCAAAAGATAAAATATGATTTCACTTGAGATGATACTCACCAAATCGAACAAAGGAAAGAGATTTATCGGAGAAAGAAACAAGAACGTTCAAATATTGAAGAAAGAAACGATGATAATGTCAATATAGATTTTCGACAAGAAGAATCTCAACTAGGTATGCATGCACATATGATTATCGAGCACATGACACACATTGGGACTATATTCAGAAATGACAAAATTCAAAGTATAGAATTCAAATTAAAAATATTGTAAATAATATAATTGATTGTAATTACAATTTGATGTTTTTCAAAAAACATAAATAGATTTGTCTCATAATGTCGAAGAAGATGTTGAAACCGAAATTGAATCAGAAGACGAATCACCTATAGGTATGTGTACATAAATTTAGATTAATACAAGATGAAGACTCAAGTATATATAACTTAGTGAATTTGTGTTCATGTTATGTTTCTTAATATAAACGTTAAATTGAAATATGTAAGGTTCTACTCAACAGAGCCTTATAAAACAAAAAATAAAAATTATTTTAAAGAAATACTATGCTAACATTTTCATAAGTTCATAACCAACATATAACTGATAACCAACATATAACCATTCATCTTAAATAAAATTTATGAACATATCATAATAAGATTACAAACGACCACATAACACTACATATTCCTTAAAATAGATAAAACAAATACGTAAATTAAAATACCTCTGTCTGATGCTAAATTCTCGCTTATCTGGTTGTCCTCCATGCTACTTTGCCCAGCTTGTTGCTTGACCAAACCCTGCCCAAACCAACTAACCACCCAGCCAGTTAGGAGCAGCCTGTCTGGCTCCCTAGCTCCAGGATACCGAAAGGAATCTTAGCCCCCATGCCCAAAACCCCCAGCAACCCAGTGCCCCTGCGATGGTTCACCAAAAAAACCCCAAAATCAAACTCTCAACACCAGAAAATATGCCAAACTAGAAATACAATGCCCTCCTCCAAAATGCTTCCTCCCCCAAAATCATCCTCCTCTCCCGTCAGACTCCTCCCATCATATCTCCCCCCATCCACCAACTCCCTATCGTCCATTAATTACCTTATCCTCCCCATTATTACCTTATCCCATGTCTTTATTACCTTATCCTTCATTTAATACTTCATTCCCCCTTGCATACATAAAGTCTTTAATTAAATAAATTAAAATTATTAAGCCCCTTTAATTCATTACACAAACCTTTAATGAGTCAATTGATTAATTAATTAATAAATCAATCAATTAATAAATAATTAATTAATAAATATTATTAAGAAATAAACATTGTTTAACTAAAACATATTAGGATAGTTGATTATCTAATTAATTATACTTGATAAACCCTATGCAACTATCTAACCAAGGTTGTTACATACACCCCACCCTTTAGGAAACTTCATCCCAAAGTTAAGGTATTTCATGATACAAAGGAAAAGAAACATGGTTCACACATTCATAGCAATTAATCGACATTATTAGTAAGTAAACCAAGAAACTCATTCATATTAGTGTACATGTACAAGAAATTCATGTGTAGCTAGTACACACAAGTCTTGTGTATGTACTAATAATCAATAACTATCACCCTTATAGTAATTTATGTATGCATCCAATCCAATCAACAAGACTATTCTTTTATAAAAGACAATAAACCAATCAAATGTTTGTCAAATCCTTTAATTACAATCATCTAGTCCGACAATTTTATTTAGACAACTGTGGTTTAGTTACGTAATTTCCTTTTTAGAAGGGAAAAACATTAAATTCCACCATCAGACAAATCTCCATACTTTCTCAACTATTTCTACTCATCCTTCCTCCCTAACTTACTTCCATCTTCATTCCTATCCTTCCTCTGTTGGACTATCTTAGAGAGTCAACTATGTTGACCTAACTTCAAATAGAACCCATAAGTGGAAGGGTCACTATCTTGACCAAGATTCCCCAGCAGGCAATTGATAGTCATCTTCACACGTCTAGGGGAGCGTGAGCTAACACCGTCCTCCCATGACTTCAGGTTTTGAAGGATACATGGTGGGAAATTCCTTTACCCCTCCTAATCATAACTAGGGTCCACACACTACAATGGAATATACAGTGGCACCATGTTGCTGGGAGTTTTGTCATCGTTTATTCGGTTTTGGGCAGTCTCATCACCTGAAATCCTGCACTAGTCCACATATCATAGCAATGCATCCAAACCAATATAATTTCACATACAAATATTCATACCATTATGTTTCTTAGCTAGTGGTCATGATATGCACTTTCATCCTCATTATCCCTTGGCTATTTCATAGCCCATAACCTACAGATTAGTCTGTAACACAAACTCATACATTTCTATGCATTATCATCATGCAATTGCATACAATCATCATTTCAATTCCGTATTCGTGTACACCAACAACTTAACATCGAAGTTTTCAAGTTAGAAATAGGTCTCCTAATATCCCATAATTCAATTTCGACACCCATTCATAAAATTATCATTTACCAAATAGATTGCATCATATCCCATCATCATTCAAATAGAATTTAAATCTTCATAGGATTCTCATTCACACAATATGTCGCATCATATCCATCATCATCAATAACATTTAAACATTCATAAAATTTATATTCACATAGTAGATTGCATTATATCCATCAGCATCAATAACATTTAAACATTCATAAAATTTACATTCTTACAATATATCACATCATATCCATCATTATCCAAATATATTTAAACATTCATAAAGGTTCATACGTCTTAAAATTTTAAGTGTATTATTTAATAGTTTCACTATAAATAGAAAATAAAAGTATGTAGGCCTCGAGTAATCCTGGCTGTCTAAGTCAAAAGGTGGTGTTACATACACCCATCCTCCGAGAAACATATTCTCTAGGTGGTCAAAAAAGTGAGGGATAGTCTAGTCATAATGTCTCATTGTCTTCCTAAGTAGAATATCCTGGACTATACTTGTCCCATTGGACCTTAACTTTGTCTACCAGAAGGTTCCTGAGCTGTTGGACTCTACGGTCCAATATGCATAATAGATCTATCATGAGAGTTCCCATGTCAGATAGTTGCAATTCCTTCCAATTTAGTTTATGTGATTCATCAACAACATAATGACGTAAAACAGATACATGAAAAACATTATGAGTTTTATGCTAGTGGGGTGGTAGTACGAGACAATAGGCAATGGGTCCAATTTTCTCTTGGATTTTGAACGATCCTATAAATCGAGGTGACAACTTTTCCCCCTTCCTGAACCATATGGTACTCTTGTTAGGCTTGATACGAATGAAAACCTAGTCGCCCACTTCATAACTTCGGTCGGTCCTGTGTGCATCCGCATAACTTTTCTATCTATCCTGTGCTTCCTTCTGTCTCTACCTAATTTGAATCACCTGTTCCTCCATCTCTTGAATCAATTCTGGCCCAACTGTTAGTCATTCTTCTAATCTATCCCAACTCAATGACGTTCTGCATGGCCTTCCATACAGATCTTCGTAGGGTGGCATTCCGATGGAGCTATAAAAATTGTTATTGTACGCAAACTCTACCAAAGGTAGGCAACTATCCCAATGGGTTTGATTATCCATGACATACATCCTAAGCATGTCTTCCATGACTTGATTTACTCTCTCAGTTTTCCCATCTATTTCAGGATGATAAGCTGTGCTTAAGTTCAACTGAGTCCCTAACGCTGACTGCAAACTTGTCCAAAACCTAGAAGTGAATCTAGAGTCCCTATCTAAAATGATCTTCTTAGGTATCCCATGCAAATGGATAACCTCACTTGCAAACACACGTGCCACATCAGTGACATCGTAAGTGTCTCTAACCGAAATAAAATGGGCACTCTTGGTTAACTTATCAACTATCACAAGAATGTCAATGTGTCTATGAGATGTCATCGGAAACCCCACAACAAAATCCATATAAATGACTTCCCACTTGGACATAGGAACATCATGTGGTTTTAGGAGGCCTACTGGGTGATGGTGGTCGGCTTTCACTTGTTGACATTCTAGGTACTNTAACTTATCAACTATCACAAGAATGTCAATGTGTCTATGAGATGTCATCGGAAATCCCACAACAAAATCCATATAAATGACTTCCCACTTGGACATAGGAACATCATGTGGTTTTAGGAGGCCTACTGGGTGATGGTGGTCAGCTTTCACTTGTTGACATTCTAGGTACTTGGTGATGAAATGGACTACATCGCGCTTCATGCTTACCCAAAAGAAAAGTTTCCTCATGTCTGCGTACATCTTCTTCACACCCGGATGTGCACAATAAAGTGCTCTATGGGCTTCCTTCAGTATGAGGCTTCGAATATCCCCATTTTCAGGGATGTACATCCTTCCCCGATATCTTAACAGTCTGTCTGCTTCCAGACTATATCATTCATACTTTGGATCTAACTACCTCCCACTCTGGACATTTGAAGTAACCTTTAAATACCAACTATCTCCTTGGAGTTGCATCAACACATGTTCCCTCAGATTGACCTTTAAGGGTATCAAGGAGAAGACACGTGGTCTCCTGCTCAAGGAATCTGCGACCACATTTTCCATTCCCTTGATGTATGAAATACCAAAATCGTACTCACTCATAAACTCACTCCATCGCCTTTGCCTAGCATTCAGATCCCTTTGAGTGAAGAGATATTTTAAACTTTGATGGTTCGTTTAGAGCTCAAAATTTCACCCCACAAGATAGTGCCTCCAAATTTTCAGAGCTAGCATTACAACCACCAACTCTAAATCAAGAGTCGCATATAGCTCTTCGTGTTTCTTCAAGTTCCTTGATGCATAAGCTATCACTCCTCCATCCTGCATTAGCACGGCCCCCAACCCTTGCTTCGAGGCATCCGTGAAAACTGTGAAGTCCTTTTCCATATCTGGCACTCGTAGAATTCGCACACTATTTAGTAACCTCTTAAGCTCAATGAATGCACTATCACAATCTTTTGTTCATTCATAATTAACCCCCTTGCATTGCAAAGTGGTGATGGGTTTCGGTATTTTTGAGAATCCTTCCACAAATCTCCGATAATAACCTGCTAGCCTCATGAAGCTTCTCACCTCATGGACATTTTTTGGCACTAGCCACTCCATAATGGCCTTTACCTTTTCTGGGTCCACAAAGATTCCTTTGTCGGAAATGATATGACCTAAATAGTGAATTTATCTCTAGAAGAAGGAACACTTTGACAACTTCCCATACAATTTGTTCTCTCTAAGGCAGGACAACACTACTTGTAAGTGTTCCTCATGTTATCTTTCGTTCTTGGAATAGATGAGGATGTCATCTAGAAGGATTTGTACAAAACGGTCTAAGTACTTTCGGAATACGTCATTCATGAGGCTCATGAATAATGCTGGCACATTAGTCAATCCAAAAGGTACTATGAGAAACTTGTAATGACCAAACTGAGCTTGAAAGGTGGTTTTTGGGATATCGCCTTCCTTAATCCTTAACTGGTGATACCTGGATCACAAATCGATTTTTGAGAATAATTTTGCTCCTTTCATGTGATCGAAGAGGTCATCTATTTGCGGCATTGGGTACCTATTTTTCACTGTAGCATGGTTCAAGTCCCTGTAGTCTATACATAATCATAAGGAACCATCCTTCTTCTTTACAAACATTACTGGTGCACCCCAAGGTGAGACATTGGGCCTTATTAGCCCTAAGTCCAGTAACTCTTTCAACTGCATTTGCAATTCATAAAGTTTCGACACTCTCATCCAATACGGAGTCTTGGAAATTGGTTCGACACCAGGCTTTAGCTCAATAGTAAAATCAAGCTCACTCTTAGGAGGTAACCCTGGTAACTCGTTCGAAAAAACATCCTTAAATTCTGACAATATCAGGTACTGATATAATGAGGGTCCCTTCCTTTCACTCACTGCTTCCACTACATATAATCGACACCATTACCTCAATCATCGCTTAACCTTCATAGTTGAGATAAAGCATAATGACACCTTTCTCCGTACACCCTGGATCTTCACTAGCCTTCCTTAGTCATCTATACAGAGCACCCTTTTTGAAAAACAATCCACCAAAGCTTGATGAGCTTCTAACCAATCCATTCCAATGATTAGGTCATACGCCTCGAGAGCAGTGACGTATACCTTCAACCCGGTAGTACACACTCCCAGATCTACTATACAATTATCAGCACTAGGTTCTACCACTTGTTTTTCCCTCGAAGCCATCTCGACTTGTTTAAAGTCATCGAGCTCATAGGATTCCAACCCACCTTTGAGATGGATGCATAGTCCCTTAAGGAAAAACACCTTATCATGCCTTCCAACCATGCTTCCACACGTTCACTGGCATGACCCCCGACAAACTCTGGAAGTTTGATCTTTTGTAGTTCTCGAGTGATTTCTTTGGGAGGAGGTCCTCCCCCTAAATCCCTTGACGCTTCTGGATTAACCATTCCATATGGTGGGGTTTCCACTTCGGTCCCTACTGGTTGTCGCCCCTTTAAAGTATCATTTATGGCCTCCAAAGAGTGCAGTATGAGAGCTAGTTCAGGCGATGGTGGCGGCAGCGCTGGCGGTGTTGGCGGTGCCTGCAATGATGCTCCTCTGCCTCGATTCCCTCAAGTCCTAACCATCCTTTATGATTTAACCTATGTCAACCAAAGTTGTCAGGGTGAGTTCAAGGACGTTTCGAATTGGTGCTACTTAAACTAGAAAACAGGGTTAGGCGTAATTTTTTTTTCTTTACATGTCTGTAAACAGACGCTACTCTCTTTAGGGGATTATCTAGGTTAGGGTTAATCATCTAAGAATGGTGTCACTGCCTAAGAAAACTATTGACCCTCTCGCTTGGTAGTTATTGTAGCATTGTACCCCACTTGCTAATTCCTCTAACTTATCTGCCTAGTGCGCATGAAGCCCCCTCTCACTTATCTTGTTCTAAGTCCTTAACCTTCCGCTAAAAACAATCTAATTAGTCACTTTAACTAGTCGCATCCACTTTCCTTGATGCCATTCCTGAGCTAGACACAACTAGCATCTACCAAACTCATTTACACTGTCAGTGTGACGAAAGTAAATAAGAGGAAGTTGTTCTTCCTTAAGAATGAATTAATAATTTTAAATTAATTAATTAACTATGTTAATTTAACTATTGTTTTAAATTTAGCTATTGTTTTAATTTAATTTAATCATTTTAGTTAAATTATATTTAAATTAATTTAACTATTGTTTTAATTTAATTTATTCATTTTAGTTAAATTAGAAGAATAGAGTGTAATTAGAGTTAAATTATAGTTTAAATATAATTTAAATTAAAACATTAAAATTTAACCAAAATGAATAAAATAATTAAAAAAAATGAATAATAAGAAAAATAAAAATAAAAATAAATAAATAAAAGCAATTTTAGCATGGGCAGTGGGTCGTCACATGAGGCCCACGTGCCCCTCTATATCTTTCCATACCTAAAACCCTACACACCTCCTATCAAAACCTAAACTCCTCAACCATAACGCTCCCTCACTGTTGCCTCTCCACTCTGCTCTCTCCCTCTGCTCTTGGTGCTGGTGATGGTCTGGTCATGGCTTTGTGCATGGCGGTGGCTTTGTACTACTGTTCGCCTATGGGAAAACCTATGATTTGTCTTGTGTGCCATAGCTTGCCTCTTTAACTTGGGGATGGTTGTTGTTTAGGCCTGTAGATTACACACCATTACACTAGTGATTGGTCTTGAACTTGTTACCTTCATGCATGGAGGTGGCACTAAAGAGCTACCAAGTATAGAATCATTGGTATCTTTGGAGGAGTTGCGGCGAGATGGATGTTGTGAGCCAAAGCCTGTCCACTTGTACTTAGCATTGACGCTTGGTGCGTTAGCTTGTATGTTTTTTTTTTGTTTTCTATTTGATATTTTTAGACGTGTTGTGCACAAAGGCCTCCTCATGGGCTCGTCCTTGTCCTCCTTGACATCTTGGCATTTGGCACTGGGCTTTGTGTTATGGCAGTGGTGCTTGGGTATTTGGTGTAAGGCTTTGTTAACCCGCGTTGTGTTGTATTGCAGGTTCTTAGCTCAGTGATTTAACTGGAGATTGGATATTGGGCCCACATAAATTTTATTTATATTAATTTTTTTTTGTTTACAACAATATTTAATGGCTATGTATGTGGTTGCAGGTTGCAGGTCACATTGTGTAGGTGGACGCATACTGCGTGAGCTTGCGTCTTGGTGGGTGTGTTGGGCATTGGACGCTAAGTTTTGGCTGGTCGGTTCACTTTCCAACATTTTTTGTTCTAATAAAAAGGTATCTGAATGTTTCATTCACTTGGGGAGTTTGGTTTCTATTGGTTGCGTATTTCTTGGTGAGAGGGCGGGAAGACATTCCACCGCGTGATCCCAGGGTTCATGTGACAAGGTGACGACTTCACGCGGGGAAACGGTACCAGGGGGAGGAACTAAAATTCTATTTGTAGTGTAAAGAAATGTAAGAACCGAGTGTAAGAACCAACTGTAAGAACCAAAATTCTATTTGTAGTGTGAAGAAACGTATTGTTGCAAGGATACATGTAAAATGCGAGAGGCTTAGATTAACTTTTTAGAAAATGTGGTAGTGCTCTTAATTAAAATTTTTTTTCCTGTTGATAGACAACTGCCAAATTGGTTATTTCGCCATCTTTTGAGCAATGCTTGAAATCAAAGCAATGAAGATGTCCAGGAGGGGTATGAGTCATTCAAATAAGTTGCTCCTGTGTTTCTTTTTTGTGTAGATGTAGCGTATAGAATATGCAAATTTACTGGCTTAACTCTTACACTATTTATTAATGCATGGAATTCCCAAGTTTGATCAACTTTGCTAGCATGTGATTTTTGAATAATGTATGAAAGTACAAAAGAGACTTTCACTAGCAATATCTTGTTTTAGCTTCCCCTTCCTCTCAGGGAAATACACTTGTTGCTTTAGCAAGGTGTATTGGAGAGTTTTCCAGTTCTTCAAATACATCAGAGGTTGGTTTCTATTCACAAAGCTATGATTGAATTGAAAAATACATATTATCTTCCTCAGGTTTCAAAGTATAGGAGCCCAAGGAGGGCAGAAAGGTTGTGGTTACGATATGCAGGAACCGCAGTTGGTCTTGCAATTTGTTTAGCATGGATTTTACGACATAGTAGGTTGATGGGAAGTACTCATATTAATGAATAGATCAGGAAAGGCAAAGATTATACCATTGCATTTTAGAAGGATCATGTAGAGCTACCGGAATGAGTTGTTTGAGACATTCAGAAGACGTCATAAGAGTGTAGTGCAAATTGAAGAACTACAATTGATAGCAAATTCACTTCATAGAATGCTACGAGATTTTTTTTTCGAACTCACAACTGAGAGAAATTTACCTAAAGGAGCATCCAAACAAAAAATGATGGAAATCATGATGGCAAGGTATGAGAAGGAGGTTATGAATCCTCTTCAAAACCCCCTTTTTTTTGGTGGGGGGGGGGGTGGAAGAGAAGAATATTTCTCTGCATCCACAAACTCGTAGTCATCTAATATCTCTATCTCTATAGTTTCTATATATGTGTTAAAATTTTCAGTATGTATATTATTATTCATATTTATATCTGAGTTAAAAAAAATCTTCCCTATATGTATTATTATTTATATTTATATTTGCATTAAAAATTTGTGTGCTTGGCTTGCAGGTTGCGTGGAGCTGGAGTTTTTGGAGCTTGGCCCTCAGGCCCAAACTTATATATGTGCATATATATATATATATATATATATATA